>JAIPRL010000866.1:0-93037 GCA_025469235.1 Pemphigus obesinymphae
AAGGTGATTATGTTGAAAAATAGGTAAAGAAATGATCTTTCCAATGATGTATAATAATACATAATTAAACCATGTTGTACACTCGAAAAAAAAATGGGAAAGTTACTTTTTACATACCCCTCGTAATATATAGTCATTATGGAATAAAGAGATGTCGAAGAAGAAAATCTATATATATATATATAATATTATATCAAAAAATACTTATATATAACATATTATATTATGTTATACGCTGTAAATAATTTATTTAACAATTATTGTGATACGTATAGTATAGTATAGGGGTAATTATTTGTGGGTATGGGTAAATCTATTGAAAAAAAAAAAAAAAAAAAAACACTTTTTTTAACAGTAGGTATATTATCTATAATTTGTACAATACATTAGATAAGTAATTGTACAATTTAATAGAAAATTAAAAACACAGAAAAGTACCAGATTCGTCGAACGAAAAACTGTTTTAAAAATCAGACCATGTTATCATAACGTATTACGTAGCTGATAACAATAATTGCTAAATGGGAAGATGATGGGTGCCTTTTTTTTTTTTTTCGTTTACATTTAGTGTCCATTCTGATTTAATCTGTTCTGTGGAACTATTCTCAACTTTTGCCCCTATTGTGGTTATCCGGTTATCTTATCGGTTATAAAAAAAGTCCGATTGTTATGATAAGAATTTTTGTTATCTATATCAGAATCCTATTATGTAATATAGTGAGCACAATGCACATGAAATTTAATTTTAAATAAAAAAAAACAAACATTTGAAATTTTCGGAAACGGAGAATATCAATTATACGGGTTGTCCGATCTATAAAAATGTTAGGTTGGTGTTTGATTGAAATGGTTAATAAACTACGGTTGCTATATATGATATGATATGCACGGACTGTACATGGTATACACGGTACACGGTGAGCGTGTGGAATACCGCCTTAAGGGACGCAACACGCACATATTTTCTGTACAATACACGTATATGCACGCGCGTATTAATCGCCACTTTAATACGGTTTATCCGTATCATAATGTGCGTTCCGGTTGCCCAGGGGCGTTGGGAAGTCGTTTTTTCTTTTTTTTTTTTGGGGGGGGGAGGGACGATGTCTTTTTAACTACGTCTTGACCGACTGATTGAACTTTTTTGTACGAGCAAAACAAAAAATGTCGGTGTCACGCGTTTAACGATTTGGCCGACTGAAAGCTCATTTCCCTGAAATTCCTATACAAAATTGTATACGAGAAGAAAAAAAATAGCGCACGTGACAATATTAGACGACTGCAAAACTATCAATACTTCTTTAAAAAAAAAAAAAAAAAAAACATCATCTACAACAATTTTTCTCTTTTGAACGCGAATAGTATGTGTTGACACTGACAAGACGATTTGAGGGAGGGCCGGCTGAAGGAACTTTGGGAGGCAAATAGTATATAGTTACGCCACTGCAACCGGTGCCCGTCGTCTGCTGTATATATACGCTGTGTATTATATATATATATATACATTATATCAGTGATCGCCCCCCCCACCCTCTAAAATTGTAACAAATTACTTATTAACGAGTTACATAATTATATTGTAATGCATTTTCAAAACATTATTATCGAAAATAAAATTGTTTTCCGTCGTGTTATGAAAACACCATTATGAGGTAATCGGGAGTTCGAAAATATATGTATTGCACGGTTAAAATAGTACCTGTTACCGATCATTTCCCCCACCACCTCTAGAACAAGACTGCCACAATTGAAAATTCATCAATTTTCAGTTATTACTACTTTCGAATAGTACAAAATTAGCTCTGTACGCAATGCAAGAACGCCACATTCAACATCGCTATTTCCATTTTGCCGCCAAAAATAGATGTGGCAGTATTGAATTATCTAATTTTTAGCTCATTTTCAAAGCAACAGAGCCACATATATTTTACTTTATGGCAGTGTGCGTTTATGCATTTATACAAATTAATCGTTGAAGTTGAAATTCAAGACGTATTTGATATGTTGAGTGCAAAACCGTAATACAAAATACGGTAGTCTTGTATTTATAAATATAAATGTTTTCCCGCTTTGCGTCAGTAAATGGCTGTCTTAAAATCAATTTGGGTACATGCAATACAATTGTCTTGCAAGGTAAATTACCCCAGCACCACCAAGTCAAAAACTGAAAACGAAATATAGATAGTATTTTCTAATATATTTACTAAAATTTTCTACAACCTCCCGAAATACCTAAGAAATATCGATTTTTTTTCTAATAGTGATGCTGTAGTGACGTTACCTCAACACCACCGTGGTTAAATATAATGTATACGCAGTATTTCTTAGGTTCACGAGATTGTATAGAAAATGAATTTTTTTTTTTTTAGAAAATTGTAGAAAATATATTAGAAAATACTATCTGTATTTCGTTTTCAGTTTTTGACTTAGTGGTGCTGGCTGGGGTAGGTAACTTACCTAGTCTTGCATTCCCTCGAAACATTGTAAAAGGCTACAAGTCTAACTTTTTGGGTTGCTTAAAAGAATATTTCGTAATAATTGAAGAAATTATATTGTAATAAAGCATGTTTGTATGTATTTGAGTTTTTATTTTCAAATACAGAGGTAATGAACTACATGATATATGTTGGTTTTAAACTTCAAATCGCTTTTTCTCAAAACTATAAATTTTTAGTTGTGGCAGTCTTGTTCTAGAGTTGCGATTTATCTGCACGGTTATCGAGTATTTAGCTCGGCGCTGGGGCGACGTTGACAATCGCCCGCCATAACTATACGATCAAAACACAAAAACACAGGAGGAGAAATTCGGTAATAATGCGGCGGCCGCCGGAGCGATACGAATAATCGACCGACACGCACGTGGACTGCTGAACAATACGGTATAGGTTAACGTGTATTTACTGTGTGCGTGACGCGTGCACGTTTCTACATTTCTTTATTATTTATTTAATTTATTCTTTTATTATTAGTGTATATTATTACTTGTTATAATATAGTGGATGAAAATACACTATCATATTAAACAGAAAATTTAAATAATAAAACAACTTGGAAGACCTGTTTAGTGTAATGAAAGATATAGACGCTTAAATTGTGAGTGTACGACGTATTAGTTTTATTATTTAGTAATTTTTGATTTTTGCAAAACGTATTCATATTTTTGTTTTTCTACATTTTGGTTTAATAAATACCTTTTAAATTTGTATACACCTAATTATTATTGTATGCTATGCTTTTCAAAAATAAATCATTTTTAATCGCCCTCCCACTTTCAGAGCTCACGAGCCGCCACTGGCTATTATATAGGTACAATAATAATATAGTATTGAACACGACCGCGATAGTAACCGGCGGTCAGACCGCCCCGCAATGTTCCATAGCCGAGAAATCGAGATTCATCCAACTGATTTGTAAACTCGAGTCAAGGCCGGGGGTAATAAAGGTAATCGCCTTCCTGTTCACAAAAAAATTGGAGTAAAACGGCGTAAAAAAACAAAATAGGTTAATGACCCTCTTTTTTTTCTTTCTTTTTTCGCTTTTTTGCATATAACTCATAAATCCCCCCCCTTTCGTTCACAAAAAAAAAAATCTAAGAAAAACGGTGTAAAAAATACGTTAATGACCCTATTTTTTTTTTTTTTTTTGCTTTTTTGCATATAACTCATATGTAGTCCCTCCCGTTCAGGATACCTCAGTATCCGCCTCCGACTCGAGTCGGGTACCTATACTGAAATTAAAAAGTAACTAGTTACGGAAAATCGCCCCAGCTAGCTTAAGGCTGCTAGAGCACAAAATTTGAAATATTTGGCAATTCATTATTATTATTATTATAATACACATATGTGGAATGTCTATGCGTCTTACATTAATGCACGTTATAGTATGTGGTTATATAATCACTTGAAATTCTCGAAAATTTTAAATGCTCCCTAATCCTATTCTACTAATTTAGGAAACGGCTAAAAGAAAAAGATTTTTTCAAGTACTTCCAGCAGTCCGATTTCAATTTCGTCAAAATATTTGTGTTCATTAACCTTTTTACTGCGGGTTTATATAGGAAAAATATTTAACGTTTTACAACTCAATACACATAAAATATATGTATATATAATTTGTTTTGAATATTTTCTTGGTTTTTAAGTAATTTTGAGCTTCAAGTTTTATTAAATTTAAAAAAAATCAAAAAAGAACCTAGAAAAAAACCTAATAAATGCATAGAAATACATTCAAAACAATAATCGGACATCGAGATGTACGTAAACTAATCTTCCGCTTATTGGTCTGTAACACCACTAAAACTATACGGGGGACGCGATACCAGGATTTGCTGCCTCCGTCTAACCTACTGCAGATAATGTACGAAATTTACGTTCAACGTTTTTATCACAACTTTGCTCATATATAAAGTAATTTAACCAATCACAAAATGTATAAACGAAATTAATTTGGATAAATTTAGACCTAAAATGTAAAAAAGAAATGTACAATGCGCTATCGGCTATAGCATCAAGATTAATGATTACCAGCTACTGAATATTGCCAAGACCAAACTCTATACAGAAAAATTTGTCTACAACAACAATAGTCTACACAATGGCCAATAATGATTAATCACCTATAAAATGACGGTCAGTTGGGAGAGGGATGGGATGAAAACCGATTGCTATCAGTGGCGTCATTTGGGGGGATGCAGGGTGCAGGGTGGGCATTTCCCTCCCCCCTCTTTTTGGCAGCGGGCTGGTGTCGGGCCAGTTCAGTCATCACACTCTATTTCCATTTATTATTGTGTAAAAATTATATTTACAAAAAATAATTATAGATATTTAAATTTTTAAATTCGAAATTTTTTGGTTCTAAGGGGGTCTAGTACCCATGGACCACCCCACCCCCCCACCCGTAAATACATCACTGTATAGGTATCTAATAGTTTATATATATTTGTATTATAATATTAATCTAATTAGTTATTGCAATATTATCATAACATTTTCTTATATCTGTTGGCGAAATAACCGTAAAGAAAATATATGAATTACGAAATAAAAAATAACAATATTACGGAACGTATCATATACGGTATTGTATAAAGCTTTAAAATTATTTTACATATGAATACTATGAATAATGATGTACGGAGAATATAATAATACAGGATTTTATGGGATTTGCATATTTTTTAAAACCTATTCACGAAACAAATTGTAAAGTTACCTGGCTATTATATAATAATTCCATTTCATAACGTAACAAAAACTCAAACATAAAATTCTATTTTTGTATATATTTTTTTCGGGGTATGTATATCATATGTAACAATTAATAATATGTCTATAGAGAATTTTTTTGATTCTGAACGTAACGAGGAAACTATTGATTTTACAATCAATGATGTTTATTTTTTCTTATTGTTTTAGCCCGTGAAGTAGCTTTGGCGTTAGTATGATATATCGATAGGATCAATCGGCTCTAGATGGCATCGCTATATTATATACACATAGCATTTGTCGATTTTTCCAGTAGTTTCCTCAGGGAAGAAGAAAAACTTCCTTCTATGCGGTGTATGCAATCATAATATACACAGTGCAGTACATATACATATGTAGACATAATTAGTGATGTTACGAACTGTTCGATTTTCGAACCGAAACGAACCGAACCCGGGGTGTTCGGTTCGGTTCGAAAATCGAACTCAAAATTGGAAAAATTCGAACCGAACTAAACACAAAATAGTTCAGTTCGAATATCGAACCTAGGAAAAAAAATTTGAAACTAATCTGTCGAAAAACGATAAAAATAAATGGAAAAATGTGGAATCCTTCTTTACTTAGACTTAAAATTATGTTTAAGAGGCACCTACTTAATAAATTGTTATGCGAATATAAATAATTAATAAAAAATGGTCATTTATATTATTGTATTGTTTTTTTTTTTTTTATGAAGTTCGGTTCGGGTTCGATATTTTAATTGAATAGTTCGGTTCGGTTCGGGTTCGAATAAAAAATTGGACGTTCGGTTCGGTTCGAGTTGGTTAAAATTTTAAAAAGTTCCGTTCGGGTTCGGTTCGACCTAAAAAATCTGGGTTCATAACATCACTAGACATAATATATACATACGTATTCTATATAATTACCTACTACACGGTGTATACCTACTGACAGATATCAGATTCAAGCGATTGAAAGTGACCAATATTATTATGTATAGTTTATATTATATATTACTATCATAGGCGATATTTTTTTTTTGGTGGGGGGGGACATGAGGGCTCAATCGCACCCACGAGAATTATTTCGAGGGAGGCAGAAGTTTCATTTTGCACCCACAGACAACAGACAAAAATAATCAAGTAAATCATCTATTATGTATTGCTATATAACAAACTCGTAAATAGTGTATTTTAGAACACTAAGTGTGCACTATATAAATGCATTTCGAATTTTCATAGTGTGTTGTTAAAAATAACATTTAATATAAGAATTATTGGACAAAATGCCAAATTTTAACGATATAATAATTGATAAACCACTGTAATACCGTATAGAATTCTATAATGTTAATAATTTACTTATTATTCCTTGAAATGTATATTGTCCCCATGAAATTGATAAGACGGAGCTCATACCCCCCCCCTTGATACTCGTTTAAAAAAAATCGATATTTTTTACATAGGTACATCCACAAAATATTAATTTTACTTTTAACGAATTAATTGAGATAGATAAATGTTTTTTTTTTTGTTTTTATATTGATATCCGTAAATTTATGTTGTTATCATTTACACGGTATGAAGTCAACCTAAACATTTTTTCGGATAACCATAGAGTTCTAGTTGACCGGGGATCTAGGTGGCCCGTCACCGTTCACCAAGACCGTGAACCCTCTATCATATTTTCTTATCACATTCAAACTGTCTATAAAGATTCAAAATACAAAATCCTAAATCAAAATTTTTTAATTTACATATTATAATATATTTTATTGAAAATAAAATTCTTTACTTTAGTATTTTAGTGTTAAAACTACAAATATCGTTGATAATAATATATGTAATGACGACGTTGAAGATACAGATATAAATCTTAATAACAAGGTAAATAATAAATTATGGATCTGATTTTGATGGTGATAAATTGAAATTACACAAGGATATGTTTATTTTGGATGTAGCAAAATCAAGGAAGGTTCCAATTAAAAATGTTGAAGATGTCTTGAAGCTAATGAAAAACGATGATGCACTAAGTCAAATGTTACCGGAGTTCATTAAAATATTATGCACGTACCTATAATGTTAGTTATTATACCATACCAGTATCGTCAAATACATCTGAAAGATCTTTTTCTGCACTTCGCAGACTTAAGACATATATAAGGTCTATATTGGGCCAAATACGTTTGAATGATATTTCCACTCTTCGTGTTCACCGCGATGAAGAAATAAATATAGAAATTGTTGCAAACCAATTTATTAACAATTCCAAAGTGCGGAAAAATATATTTTATTTGCGTTTTTTACATTTTTGCCTTGCGATTTTGCATGATATTAATATTATTAAAAATCAAAATGTTATATAACATACAAAACAATAAATAACTATATTTTAGTAATTATTTAACGAACAATTTAAGGAAAATAAAAATGAGAAATATATGGTAAGAGTTAGGTAAAACAATACACGAGTTTATAAAATAGTGAGCCCACCATGAAATTTTCAAAACCTGGCGCCTAATGCTGACGTAACATTTTCAAATTTTTAACTGTAATATTTATGTGTCACACCGAGCTCAACTCGGAATCATTGTTTTTATTAAAACATATATCTATTATTTATTATTGCTTTCAAATTCAATATATATATATATATATCCATCACCAGCATCCCACCCGACGAGCGAAATGCTTCAAACCCCCTATATTGATCGCGACTAATTTTTTTTTTTTTTTTTTTTAGCAATTAAAATAATATAAAAATATATTCTAACTGAAATGTCGAACAACATAATATGAAAGGAAACGCAACAAGGCCAGAGTAGCGTGTTGTACGTACTATTAATTTCTATCGCCCAGGCCCGCCGACCTCAACGCATAAGTGATAAGTCCATGTAGCCATATAATTGCATATAGAATGTATAAATTCGATTTTGTAAATATTACAAATTTACGAACAGATATACACCAAATAAGTATAAAAGATAGTTTTTCTTTACACAAATTACTGGAAAAATCAAAAAATTACCTAATAAAAGTACCAACCAGAACTAATTTGCTATCATTAACATATAAACTCCAAAACTACTACTGGACTCCTTCTGTTCAAAAAGTTGCTCACAGAAAAAAAAATAAACACATAGAAATTTAAAAAAAATATATTTATACATTTATAAAATACTAAAAAATGTAATTGGTACATATTTAAAGTAACTAATCTAACTTAGTGTTCTCATCAGCTGAAAATCGAACCATTGGTTTCTTGTGAGTTGTGTAGGTAGGTATTAAACCACATTTGTGTGTACCAGTACTACACAATTTTCTTAAAAACTACTTGATTGTTTCAAATCTGTGCCCTGCGAAAGTACTAAATCTGTGTCCAATGACAAATATTTCTTCTATAGCCAAAAACATTTTTAAAAGCCATAAAAATATATAACATATAATAGGTACACGTCTAGAATCTAGATATAGACCACAGACATAAAATCTAATTTTAGGCATTTAAGAATTTAAATATTTATAATTTTACTGTGAATATACCTACTACCTACATAATATTATTTTAAACTTGAAAGGATAAAAAAAAGTATTTTTGCTAAACACTCGATTCAAATTCATAGAATAATAATGGTCATGAAAATACTTACAAATTTACTTAAATATTGTTTATGATATAGTTTTATTTTCTATATTTATTTTATTTGTAAATTATGCCTACCTATATATATTTTAGATTCGACGATTTTAGATGAACGAAGCAAGGAATTGTAAAAATATGTAAATCTCGGTATTAGTTATATATAACAATATGTTTATTAATTTTTATTATGTCTATTTTATAATAAAAATGCTTTTATTCCAATATTTTTAAATTAAATGCACATTATTTGTAATTTTGATTTCGAATACTGGAAAATCGAAAATGCAATGCAAACTCAAGCATATACTATACAAAAATCTAAAAATTTGAGAATAATTTTTTTTATGGACGTTTTAATTATCTCCTAAATGTTAATATTATTATATATTAAATTTCTTGAGTATTATGACTGACAATGTTAATACAATGTCAATCAGACCATTTATAATAATATAACTAGGTACACCTATAGTATTCTCAAATAATTGTTTTCACAAGCACTTAATATTTAAGAACAGTGTAATAATAGTAAGTCAAGCTCTACCTACTCAGAAAATTTTTCAAACGTAAAGATTTATCGTTATATTTGCTTTCGATTTAAAAATAATAATACAACCCCCACTATCAAGTAATCCAACCAAATCAACTCGATTCACTCAAATCGACTATATTAATATATATAGTATACCCACTGTATTCAACTATTTTTTTTTCGACAATTTTTAATATTTGATTTATATATTTCAAATAAATCATTGGGTTAAACAATCGTTAAATACTCGTAATATTATATTTTATATTTTTATTTAAGTATGTACATCTTTTTCGGGTAGAAGGAGTCGAGTAAGATTTTTAAGATAAAAAGGTTTTTTAATGAAAAAATTGTTCTTATTATTAAATTGTTAGTATACTTTTAAGGGTAATTTTTCTATTTCACTTTATATTAGTTTCCTTGATCGTAAAGAAAAACTACCTTTTATATGGTGAATGAAGGTATACATTTAGGGGAAGTAACAAAATAACAAATTAAAATTCTCATGATTACTATTTTTTTTTTATTTTTTTTTTTTTTTAATTGGCTATTTAAAGGTAATTTTTAAAAATAATATTAACATTATTGAATTGAAAAACTCCACTCAATATCGTTTTTATAGAAATAAAGTATTTATTTTTCCTTCAAAATTAAAGTAATTATAGTACACTATCCTGTCCAAGGACTAAAGGGACGATGGACAAATTTCCCCGCCCCCTATATCTGAAGTGCTTTTTACAATTTTATTGTTAAAAGCTAAAATGGGTGTAAATCACTTTTTATAATTAACTTTGTTAATTTTTGTAATATGCATATGATTTACCGAACAATTTTAAGGGATTCAGCTGTACAAAACCCATGTGCGTGCATTTGAGCTCACCATAATACTAAGACTATAGTTACACCGCAGCAAAATGAATTTTTAAACGTAGTATAGATACCTACACTAAAGTTGATACGAGAATTTAGGCTTAAAGTCAATCAAGAACATTGTTTACAAAATCATGTTAATTAATTAAACTATATTATATACATGTAAACATGTTACATGTATATTAACGTGTACAATTTCGTCACGTTACAAATAATAAGATACACAAACATTGTAACACACACAATAACATAGGCGTGTCTCGGGTTGTGCCAAATGCTAATCATGTTTTGTACAACAATACATTCATGACAACATTTATTTTATGTTAGGTTAGTTTATTTTGCCATGGGTCTATAGTTTTATTTTATGTCTGTGACTATAAATATGCCATTATACAAATAAATATTTTTCTTTATCTATTATCAAAAAAATTTTGGTGATTGTGAAGTTCTGAATTGTGACCACGATTCAAAATATAACGGTTGCCCGACGAGCCATTATATATATATTTAATTCGTTTCATAATTTATATTCGTTTATGGAAAGTATTCGCCATGCGACTTTAGAAAAAGTGGCCACAGAAATAAATTTGAAGCTAATACTATTGAAATCTGTTTCAACAACAAGGTGGACTTGTTGATTTTGACTTGTTGTCAGATTGAAAATCTGTAACTGCAGTAAAAAATAACTAGGTAATTTTCCATAATAATTGTTGTTCGATAAATATGTGACTCTACTAAAATGTCAGATATTAGAGCTAAATCAAAAGTTTTGCTTCTCCAATTAACAATTTATTTTTGCTTTAAACATGCTTTATCTTCTTTTTCCACTCATTATTAAAGTCAACTAATGTCTTCAAACTGAATATTTATATTTTTTTATATATTTATACATTTTTAACTTCTATAAGTATGATACAATTGTTTAAGTCAAATATATTTCAATTAAAATTAGATGACACATTTATTCTAAGAAGTATATATAGTAATACGTCAGCATTGTATAGAAAATTATGTGAAATTTCTAAAGTTAAAACAGTAAAAATATCATCAAAATTTGATCAAGCATCAAAAATCAATCATTTATAGAAACTAAAGAAAACGAAGTAAGAATTTCATGTATTTATGAAATTTTAGATGATTTATTGAATGGTTTAAATTAATGTTTCAATCAAGAAATAATAAATCTAATATTTTCAATTGGTAACATTTTAAAACTTGAGCCGACCAAAAAAGATTTATATTTGAACAACATTTTTAGTATTGATAAATGAACAACTATAACTTATTAAACGATTAATAAATGTATTAATTTCCTAACGATAAACGATAGAAAAAATGTTTGTACATTTTTATAATGTAATAATACGTGCATTTTTAAAATTGTCCATTGTCCATTGTGACAATAGTATAGCACAACGGCTCAAGAAAGACTTGAGTTACTAATGTTTTTTATATTCATAGAACAACAAATGACCAATAATATTGTTTATGATAATGTAATTAAATAATTTAACGTGATTACTCCAACAAACGTTGACTAGACTATTATGAAGTAACTAAGATTTTAAATTGTATTTTAGTATATCAGTATGTATGCAGCTGATATTTACTTTATACTAATCTGCAAAAGTATTAATTCCAATATTAATTGTAATCAGTATTTTATTAAACAAAAAAATCCAATACAAATAATGCATCTTTAATAATAATATGAACGTACTCGTAACATCATCTTTCGTTTTTATATAACCATAATTTAGTACTTTGAAAATGTTGACTTTTTTAGGGAAGGAAGGGGGTAAGTGCATGCACTTCTAGTCTAGTCACGCCTATGCACATTAACATCATTTACAATACACCACACATACAAAATGTGTATAAATGTCCAAATTTATATTATTCAATCAACCAATTCATACTCTGGATTTACCTAGTTATTAGTAAATATCTACAAATAATGGTACATTTATGGGGAATCCAAGGTTATTAAAGTCACCGCAGAACCAAAATGAAAGATTTTATAATATTCAATTATTTTTGATAATGTTTATTAGAATTATTAATTTCATAAAATGTGTTTGAATTAAATTAAATTATATCGAGTTCAATTCGCAAAATTGTTTTAAGTCCACACACTGATCGTTAAATTAGAAGGTTATTATTATTATTATTTTTTTTTTTTTATAAACGAATTTATTTCTTAAGTTTAAACGTGTACCTCCCCAAAAAAAAAAAACGAAAATATACAATATATATATACTGTTTACAGATTCTGTCATAACTTTTTGATTATACATGTATGCAAAATTTCCATTGTGTTTATAGAACTATTTTACTACAATAGCACAGAAATGGGTTGTTAATGTTCTCGGAATATTTTTTGTTGCTAAATAAAATAATCGATTTAAGAAAATCTCAACACTCTATAGGTCCTAGGGTATATCCGCACAAATCATCTATTGTGTGCAAGTCAACGTAGCGCAGTTTTTTTATTTTTATCAAACAGTAAAAGGGTCATAATGCTGTTCACGGATATAGTTAGACAAAAGTAATCTTTACTGATAGTACTTTGTTGATTACTTTTTTGTTGAGCTATGAATGGATTCCCGTTGACGTAAACTACATTTTTTTAAGATTGACCTATGGGGAAAATGCAATCAAATATAATACGATATAAGATGTATAGTTTTACTTTTGGTTTAAATGCGTTTACAATTTACATTAACGTATATTAGAACATTTCAAAAACAAATAATCAAAGTTATAAAACTCCTAGGTAGCTACTAGCTAGATAAAATTATTGTTCAAAATAATAGTCCTTAATTCCTTATATATTTACCTAGACAAGTGCATCGTATTTTTTTTTTTATTTAATAACTTAACAATAATTGATTACATTAAAGTAGAAACATTGATTTCTCATTTAAAAATAAAAAATTAAATATATACATAGCTATATGTAATGTGTAACATATTTATATAGGTAAATTATTTGACATGATATTCTAAAGTTTTACATATATTTGTGTGCATAAAATGTTGAATAATTATTTTTACTGATTTCTTATATTATGAAAATGATTAATAATTAATACAAATTTAAAATAATACAATCAACGGAATATTATGTGATTATTGGACGGTGTTCATTTATGATGCACTTGCGTATATTTACGTACTTACAAACATATATTTACTTTGATTAATATTTCGCCTATATTTTTCCAGCAAAAAAAAAAATATATATATATATATATATATATATATAAATAATACACGCGAGAAATAAATATGCGTTGTAAAAATATAAACACATTACCTATATGGGCTATATGTCCATCAGACTTTTATATGTAATCCATTATTGTTTGTGTAAATAATATGTAAAACAACCCCTCGATAAAAATAATAACGTACGAAAATTAGGCTTACGATTGTTTCATTTGTCATCAATAATGGCGAACACTCTGATGAAAATACAAATGTAAATCCAGCGTTGTCAAATTAGTCACTATATTTTAATGCACGAGTTTTAAATTTTAAAATCCTCAACTTCTGGGTAGGTAATGCATCGCATATTATTATGTGTCACAAACAGCTATTGCCCGTCCAATATGTTTTCATTTTTTGACATTTATAGTTTTGAAAACAAACTCTTCGTTTCTCATAAATATTCAAATTATTCACTGATAAATATAAACGTTTAATAACTTTTTGATTAATGAATAATTCATGAAAATTATATTATATTCGTATATTTTTGGTTGTGATAACCATGATGTGATTTAAAAATACAACGCTGACCTATACTATATGTAAATGTAATATAATATGATATAAATACGTTTAAATTTGTAGTTACTTTATGAAGGATAAATAGTTTTAAAAGTGTTTCTTCATTCCTCATAAAATTAAAAATATTGATTTTTATTTTTTATTTTATAATGGAGTATTATTTTATACATAAATGTCCTAATAAGATAGAAAATATTATAAAGGTATTATTTAATTAATACAATATAGATATAGTGTAGTTTTGTAATTTATATTCTACTTGAAATATTATATTGTTTTGTCGTCTATCGACCCGAAGCAACAGTGTACTAAAATTGTCTATTTACGTCGCCAGTAAAGTACACTGTAATCCGTTCATTTTAAAATTATATTATTTTATATGATTTGATGAACTCATCGTAATAATCTATTTAAACTAAATATATATAATTCAAAATATTTAAATTATTAATATAAAACGATTATATAATGAGTACCTTTTATTTCCTTTTGCGATATTTTTATAATATGAATATATAAAATGACAAAAATATATTTTGTTTAAAACAAACTTTGCATTTGCAATTGTTTACAATATATATATATAGAAAAAAATGGCACAATCTCACCAAATGCACGAACAATTTTACTGTTTAGTTTCTGCAGTTTTCCTCGAAAGCACTATTTAAGAGCAATAACTCTTTGGCTCTATATTATAGGCAGTGCCGGATCTAGGGGGAGCGAACCGGGGCACTTGCCCCGGGCGCCATTATGATGGGGCGCAAAATGTAAAAATATTTAAACTTTTCATTCCGCTTTTGGAAGTGGAGTCCCATTGATCACTTTTAATTTTTAATAGAAATTTTGGAATTTTGGTGGAAATTGACGAATGATCTTTTTTTTTTTTTTTTGCTTACCTATTCAAATTTAAAAAGGGGCGCTACAATTATTTTTCCCCGGGCTACAAATTCTCTAGATCCGGCACTGATTATAGATTCTATATTCTATAACATAAAGCCAAAGAAATAAATTCAACTTTTAGTTAATTTCTTTTTCAGTCTACCCGAAAATTTTTTAATAAAATTATATGTTTGAAAATCATTTTAACTTTTTGAGAACGCCACACATTCATACTAAATTTTATGAAAATTAAAATTAAATGATTGAAAAATGTTTAAATACATTTTTAATGTGATATACAAGTATCACGGAATCCGTTTTTATATCATAACACTTATATAATATAGACATACTACAGCATTTATATATTTTTCAACTCAAATACTTTTTGCTTTCTAATCACATTTTGATCAAAAATTAACATAAAAAGAAATATCTACACATCCTACATAAAAAAATGAAACTTTAACCAATATGTTGTAATGTAATATTTCTCAGCGTGTATTTTTGAACATGATCAAAAAACGTAAAATTTTTAATTAATAAAAGTATATCTATATAAATATTTTTTTAAAATACTCTACGTTACCAATTCTGTAAAATTGACGAGTGATAGATCAACTTAATATTGATTTTTTAGATTTTAAGCTAAAGAAAAATACAATCAGTTTTATAATGATTTTTTTATATTACTATAAAATAATTATTTGTAGTTTGCTGTAAATTCTTATTCGTCTCATCGATATTTGGTAGTGTTTGTTTTTTATTGAATTTTTTTTATTAGTTTATCAAGGTTAAATAAAAAATATTATCGATATAATATATTTATTCAACATGGCAAATAGAATACAATTTTACACATAAAACATAATATAAGTCATCCAAATGTACGAAGAACTAAGAATAATAATGCAAATTTCCAAGATATAGTATGCACAGAATAAGGACAATATTTGCAATAGGTACGACAAATCGTACAAAATATTCAAAAAGAAACCTTTGTTTGTTTTCTTTTTTTTTTTAATAATAATAATAATAATAATTCCTCAATAAGACAGCAGATATAAAATCGATAAAAAAAAAAATGCGTAATCTATTTATTTAAAAGTTCGTTATTGGTTTAAATAAACTGCAGCACCATATACAGTATAAACCTCTCTCAGTAACCATTTTTTTTATTTATTTTTTACTTTTATGACTGTTTGGCAGCTGTTAATTTTTATCCTTAAAATCCTGCAATGTCAGGAAAAGGTACACGGAAAAATTTGTATGGAAAAAGAGACGGTGTATAGTTTATTATTTAGTATTATTATTGCAGCTCGCTTATAATCCAAACGGGCGTTTTGTAAACATCAGTCCCTCAAATATTTGCGGCGCACCGCGGATTATATAAATCCGATTATAATATAATGCACGCAGAAGAAGTGTGTACAATATTGGTCATGGGGTGAGAGTGGTAGTTAGTTTTCAAAAGAATTATTGCTTCATAAGTTCCACTGCTCAAGTTTTATATTCTAGTGATACCATATATATACACTCCTCGACTGTATTGTGTTTGGTTTTTGCGTGTTCGAAAAACTTTTTTGGTGGCCTGACGATGACAGTTTACTAATGGATTTCGCACCCTTATCCCACACGTCGACGACCGGTCGCTTTGCAGTTTGATACGATAATGATTTCCGTAAACCCATTCCGTATAAATTCAACTTTAATCTTTAAGAAACCATACCAATGAATCGACATTTTCATTCAACTCGTGTTTCCATATTGCACGACTCACCGTACCCTTGGAACAATATTGCTAACTCAAAATATATAGAACATTTGTGTAAGCTATGGTCATCAGTATAAAATCGCCAACATTTTCTCTATCCAATTATAGTCACAAACCTTATTGTATAATTATATTTTTCACCGTAAATTTGTGTTAGTATTGGTTTTACAATGATGTGTTTTTTTTATGTTTGCAACCAAAAATTTTATAAGAAGAAGTGCTTCAATCATTACTCGCTTCACCGTTTTCTGGTAGCGAATTGCATCTAGTTGGTACTTTAAACGGGTCATTTTTCGAATTTTTAATTTTTTCGATAAACGTGGAAGAAAAAATAACCAAAAATTAATGGGAAACAGTAAAAACACGATTTTCTTCAAAAAATATTTTGAATGTATTAAAATTATATATTTGTCGCAATGTTTGCTGTGCTTTATTTTAAAATCGTGAACCTATGAGAGGTCCTAATGAAACTATTGAAATTGATGAATCTTTAATACGTTTATACAAAAGAGGCAAAATATTATTAGGAGATCTAAGTTTGCTTAATTTAACTACAGAACGCTTAAATTCGTTTTTTGGAATCTTGACTGTGACAACCCGAACAATTCTATCTTCTCCAGGATGAACTTGTGTGATCTTGCCAATTATCCAGTGAGAGGATAGAACATTGTCTTCTTTGAGGATTACCAGATCTCTCACGTTGATGTTGAGTGTCTCCTTGCTCCACTTATTTCGGTGTTGTAATGAGAGATAGTCATTTTACTAGCGTTTCCAAAAGGATTGTACCATGGCCTGCACTTTGCTCCATCTTTGAAGTCTGTTCATGGCAATACTAGGATACGTTTGGTCCATGGGTAGAATAATTGAATCACCCACATAATAATGAGCCACAAGAAAAATAGTGGTTGTTCATAATTGAAGTAATTTAATTGAACAATTATTGACCCTGAATTAAGACAAGCTTCAATAATGTAGTATTATGTCAATAATGCCAATAATGTAGTGACTTCTACATAAGTTAGGATTTCATTATCCATGGCTCAACATAAGTGGTGTTTCACTGATTTCACACAAGCTTCTCACAACCCATCCATATGTGGGGCATATGGTGGAATGAAGTGCCATTCGATTGAGTCAGGTAGACAGATTTGAGAAATGCCTTTTTTTTCTTAAGATTTCTAGCGGCTCCAATAAAACTTCTTTCATCATCACAAAAAAATTTGTTGCAAGATCTCCTTTTCTGTATAAAAGGCTTTAGTGCTGAGGTCGGTTACAAACTCCAAGTGTATTACTTTAATCGTCATGCAGACCAATACCGCTATATACTCCTTGATCTTGTTTGTTTTCCTATTTGTTAATTGTATAATATGCACTGGACTACAGAAGTTAATTCCAGTATTAAGGAATGGTTTAGAAGGATTTGTTCTTACACTCGGTAGTTGTCTCATAACTGGAGGCTAAAATTTTGGTTTAGCCTTGAAGCAAGTCATGCATGTATGCACAACTTGGTTGCATAAGATTTTTCCATTTAATGACCAGTATCTTTGACGCATAATGGACAACAAAGTTTGAGATTTGTAGATATTTAGCAATTAATTTAGTAATATGATGTTGGTTTGGTAATAAAATCTAATGTTTGTACGTCTGAGTCGAGCACCAACTCTAAGAACTTTTTCCTGATCTACAAATGGTACTAAACCTATTAATTTGCTTTTTTGGTGACAGAACTTGGCCTGATTGCAATCTTTTTGTTTCAGAACTAAAACTTTCCCTTTGTGGAATTTTACACATTTATAGCATAGCTTGTGATAATTTTTGTCGAGTCAGAACACCAGTTTTTTTAGTTTCCCTTGAGATTTTCCAATAGAACTATTATAGAATCAAAATACATATGCTGTTACTCTAATTAACCTTGAATCTTAATTATGATGAATAATTCTGATATTTTCAACCAATGACTGAATTTTAACTGTGCACATTTTCGGTACGTTTTCGGTTGTGATCTTATTTGTGTTAGCTAATGGTCAGTTCTCACTTGTTTAATTCACCCATGATTGACTTGACTACCAAAGTGTCCATTGAGTCATATCACAAAATGTTTGCACCACACAATTCGAGTCTTGGAATGGTTATTGAATGTACATTGACACATTGTACAGGCGCTACTCGTGATTTAATAGCTAGGAGTCTTACTTGATAATACCCGTCCGGATTGTTATACCTAATGTATACTGCTGCACTATAGGCTTGCTTTGAAGCGATAAAAAATCCATGGATTTCAAAATTTAAATTACAACTCACCCATAATTGCTTGCCAAAAAGTTTGAATTCTGTTTAAATTTGGTAAATCGTCAAAAAACTGTTCCAATTATCTTTAATGCATGATGGTAATGGTGTAAAAAGCACATTATACTACGAAGAAATAAAATCGCAAAAATATCACAATAAAACGTATAAATATGAGGGGAGAAAAACATTGTAGTAAATCCAATACAATTACACCGTCGTTACATTCAACATCTAAAATGATTTATGAATAAAGTTCATGGATACGTCGGGGGAAATGACAACAGTTTTGATGAAGTTTTAGTCTGGAAATTGGGAAGATCGTTTATAAGATAAAAAAAAAACATCTTCGTCGTAGGAATGAATCACTCGAGGGAATTTTGTCGCCAAATAATTTAAAAAATATTTATATATAGGTACCTATTTAATAAATACCCCTATATATATATAAAGAAAAATCAACGATCAACGTAGACGATTACCATCGGAAACTGTCACTTTTCATTTTTAAAAAAATAAAAATAAAAATGGCTGAGTAATGGACCCAAGAAACCTAAATCGAAACCTTTGAAGTCTGATCTTTGTACACATACCAATCAGAGGTGTGTTTATGAGGGGGTCGACCAGGTTTATCCCCCTCCTCATGACAATCTTTAAAATTTATATTTGAGTTTTTCAATATTTCTAAATATGTATATTACTACTTTACCTAAAATGTATGTTATGTGGATACTTAGGTATGTGGAAAAAACACATATACATTAAACAATATGTATAGGTATTATCAAAATATTTACAAAATGAATAAACTGCTGCCAATATTCTTAAAAAATTTAAATATATTGGTCTACTTATAGAACTTTTTAAATTACCTACCTATATCAAACTAATATTGATTAAAATTATTAATCTTATAACAGAATGTAAGTCATTTTATTCTATTTAGTATTTATTATCAACTAAAAATAAACAATGAAGATATTTTGGCATAAATCTTTTTTATCGGAAACTTTTTACAATATTAATCAGTGGTATTTTTCCCCAGATTTGAAATACGTAAAATTAAAATTGTAGAAACACACAACAATTAATTTTTTTAAATAGCCAATTTTGCATATATTGCATGCATAACTCCATACGTATAGATAGTAAATTAATTTTAAGTAAATTTCAAGTAAATAAATTTTATTTTTGTTAATTTTGATAGCCAAATATAAGTCGGTAATTATAACTTTTTTTTCTTAAATGTAACAAGTATTCATTAGTGAACGCTGTGACTGTCTATAGCAGTGCAGGTTGCAAACTTGCGAACCTATAGCACGCGACACACTCAAATTTCAGTCGCAAGTGCAAACAAATGTTCTTAAAATGTTCTTCTTCTTTAAAACCTCGTTTACACTTTTGAGTATCAATTAATAATGGTAGGTACATTAATTTTTAAATAGATAATAAAATAATATAGTCAACTCATAAATAAAAAAATAAAAATAAATCACGGATCGGGTTGGGTTGGGTTTGTTTATATAAACTACCAGATTTGACCAAGTCTGGTCAGTCAGGTTTTAATAATAATTATGGAGACGGGTCGGGATAATTTTAGTGTTTGCGCAGTGCGCAGAAAATGTACTCAGTGGGTGCAAAATGTATTTCAACCTCCTCTTAATTAATAATAAAACTTGTTAAATGTCATTACAATAATAGGTACCTTATAAGTTTACCTGTTCTACGATGAAAACAACTTTTGACAACACAAATCGCATAAACGTGTTTTACGCGGGAAATAATATAAAAATGCGAATCATTCAAACTTCGTTTGGATGTATCAGTTGATAAGACAAAATAATTGCGCGGAAAAGAAAATCAGTTGTAATCATCCTGTAAGATTTATAACGATTTGTCTCATTGTTAACCAGTCTCCCCTATACGCATACATATATGTACTACCACGGGCTACAATACTCGTTTGCGCACATTTATCTTTTTTTACGACTCGTTTGCGCAAAAAAAAAATACAACTCGCGATTACGCACAAAGATTTTAGGTAGATACCTATACGGTCAGGGTTGAATACGTACATTGATGTATATACAAAATGTCCGTATTATATACGAGTCCCTAAAACATTCTGATTTCCCTACTACACATTGATAGGTACACTTTTTTCTTCGGATGACCTTTTTTATTTTCATCATTAACATCATAATCAATGGCTCAACTAGCTCTTAAATCTTGGGCGAAGAGGCCTTACCCATAATATTGACTAAAAAAAAACGTAAATAATCTAAAAAAAATGTCATATACAAGCCCTCAAAGCCTCCCCCCCCCTATTTTCGCTTATGATTATAAAATGTAGAAATGTAGAATATGAACAGATACTAATTTCGTACTACACACAATTTTAGGGGTTATATTATACAGTAATATACATCATACCTATTTTTTTTTTTAATTTACAGTAATATAATATTAGTTATTAAAATAAAATGTACTTTTTATAATGATTTTTTTTTTTAACATATAATATTATTATATTTCCCTTCATGTTCTATATTATTTTTAGTTTAAACTTGTACCATATTGGTTAAGTATTCAAATTATAGACATATGCGTGTATGCGATTTTTGACGTATTCATTTATTTGGTTTTATGAACAAATGTTTTTCTGCACTACATTTAAAAGTATTTCTGATAATCTCTCTTGCCATTGTTTGATTATTATTTATTTTTGATCCTCGTGGTTAGGAGTGTTGGTCACTTTTATAATTTTGTTGAATATATTAACAATAATATTCGCCACTTTTTAAATTTCAGAATTTACTAAATTTATAATTATCGATGGTAAAACATTGTTTTCCTCATCGCGTTTAAAAAATATTAGAAATTTCCTACTACAATGGAAATACATGTTTCCACACTATTTACTGACCAACGACTAACGATTCAACAGTCACCAACGTGTTAAACTATCAAAAATAAAATACAAAATGATTTTATTTACATAAACGATTATAAAGATAAACATTGCTATATTCGATCATTTGTAGTGTAATCTGTACAATTTATTTAAATATTAAGTAGGTTATGTATAGATAGCTGATAGGTCAAAATTTAAAAATTTACCTACCTATATGTTTTCGTTATATACAAATGAGTCGTAATATTTTTCAGGTAAAAATGTAAAATGTACTCTAACGGGTCGTTCATTTTCAGATCAACGACATTTTTACTATGCACAAATGAGTCGTCCATCTTTAGGTAAAAAATTTTGAATGTGCGCAAACGAGTTGCGCCGACTGTCATGTATATTAGGTATACTGAGCATCACTCAAAATCGTTCTATAGAAAAATAATTGATCGATCCTTTCAATACATCCGTCACAAGTATCCTACCCGTTGAGCTATACAATTCTACCCCACTACTAGTGCCATTTTTTTTACAATTTGTAGTTTTGTATATTAACTATTAAGATTTTAAATTTAAATTTATTTGTGATTTATGGTGAAAATCAAAATTGTAATTGCCGCCATAAATAACGACTGTGGTAAGGCCACAGAATATCCGGGTAACCATGGTATATGATTAACGTTATCAGTTCGACGTTGTAAAGTTGTTTATGTTCCGGCCTCGGCGAAATATTGTCTGTAACTTGCAAGATTTAAAACCGCTTACGTACTGTTCTAAATATTAATTGCATTCAATTTATTGAGATTTACGGCATACAAAAATTATATATTTAGTAAGTATGTCAGACGTATTTTACCCAATATCATTTTACCCCCTCCCCAAATTAGAAAATCAATGTAATTTTTTAATTTTTATAACACAAATATCTATTACCCGTTTTGTATTTGTACATGTAAAATACCTAAATACCTTCATATAACAATATTATTATAACTAAAATGATTATTATTATTTCTATTTGTTTACAGTCGAAATGGTTGCAAAATATTTGTCGTAAATGGAGCCAAGCAAAGTTACTAGTAAAACAAGTAGCTTAAAATCATTAGTGCTTAAAGCGTGGGGAGAGCGTTGGACAGAAATTCAGTGGGGCATATCTATTAAATCGGTAAATACATTTCTGTATTATTTAATAATATTATGTAAAGAATATATAATATTCTTGCTAAAACAAAGTTCCCATATCATACAATTATGTTTTGTTTCACACATTCATGATAGATATTAGGTACACTGAAAATACTTTTATAAAAACTAAAAAGTGCATAGGTTGTTATTAGTTAATTATTTAATTTCCCATTTCAGTTAGTGAAAAGAACCATTCCAATTTGTTTAAAATAGGCTTATAAAAGTTATCTAATTAAGTTGTTAAATTAAAACATTTATTTTGTCACTATAATGTAAAATAAATGATAATGATGATTTACAATTTACACGGGATATTTTATTGTTTTTCTGCTACATCATAATTTCAATGAATAAGTTATAGATACAAATACATTTATTATATTTTTATTTTAATATCCATTTATTTGTTAATATGATAAGAATTATGTACAGTTAAGTGACAGTGTATAAACAATTTTGTTGATCAGGTGTTATAACATCTCAAAATGACTGCCAAATGTGAACAATTTGAAATCAACAAATGGAAAATCCTATCTTCCAAAAGCCATATACTTGGATCAGGATGTTCTTCACGCCGTAATGTTCCATTACCATCATGCTGTGACTTTTGTCGATTTACTACTGAATTACAGCTTCATCATTTGCCCGAAATGGTATTTCCTAATAATATTTTAGAAATTAAATATAATAGCCAGTCTGGAATACGTTTTTGTGCTTTAGATGCACTCCGAGAAGTTGATCCTTTTAAAGCACCTGTAAAAATTGCTTGTTCAAAGGAATGGAAAGAATCTAGACTTGATACTGGACTTCTTGATAAAAATATAAATCAATTTGATTGGACATATTCAACATACTATGAAGGCACATTACTTGGAGAATCAGTTATTGAAGTTACTGATGAGCGTATAGATATGGAGAAACTCAAAGAACAAGAAGAGATACTTTTCTACTCAGATTTGACTTTGTTTGAAGATGAATTACATGACAATGGTGTTGCAGTATGTTCTGTGAAAATTCGTTGCATGCCAAGCGGCTTCTTTGCTTTATTGCGATACTTTTTACGTGTAGATGGTGTTATGATGCGTATATATGATACCCGTTTATACAAAGCAATAGAATGGGATTATGTGTTAAGAGAAGTTTGCCGTAGAGAATTATACACAACAGAAATACCAGTTGGAAAATCTGGAACATTAACTGACCCAGGAAGCTTTGCTAACACCTTACCAATTGTCTATGAACGTCATGAAAAAATTAAGTTTAATAAAACAGAATAATCTAATGTATTTAATATTTATGTATTTTTTTTTTTTCTAAATAAGTTTGGACTATTTTGAATTAATACAGTGTAAAATGTATAGAATTAATTTTAGTAATTTTAACTTGCAACAATAAATATATTCATAACACATATCTTAAAAAATTGTTTTGTATTTTGTTCATAAAAAAAATATATTATGCTACATTTATGGGACTTATAAATATCTAAATAATAATACTAGACCAGACTACCAAAGGCATTCAAACTATGCATCGCGGCTCCAAGAGGCGTCGTAAGTCTTGTTCAAGAAAACATTGGCACAAAAGAGAAACGTTTTTGAGGAGACTATTTTGGGAATTTAGTTGGTAAAAAAAAGTTTACTTTTTTTTATTTATTTAATTTGTCGGCTTTTGAAACACGCCTGATTGAGAGCTACCAAAATGTTGTGAAGGGCTAAAGGAGCCGTGGGATAAAATAAATTTGAATACCTCTGTACTAAACTATATTGTAGTTACAGACTTTTATTATAACTCATATTTTGACCTTAAATTATGTACTTATTATGATAGTATTTTTTCAGTTAAGGTGAATGTAATAGTTATAATTATGGATTTTTAATAATAGATCCATTTTTACCATTATCTTGCAACCAAAAACAATGTCTCCTTATTTGTATACAATATAAATATAATATAGATAGGTACATTTAAATCACAAAGAACATTTTCTATACATTTATCTTTTTGTCAAGATTTAAAAAAATAAAATATTTTAATATATCTAGGTATTATAATTTTTAATAATGGTTTAGGAATAAAACTATTTTAAATATACTCAAAATGTTTCAAAATTACTTTGTTTTAGAAAATAAATATCTAAATTCAGCAATTTTGTTCAATAAACAAATAAACCATTGGTTAGTTAGGTAATCAATTTAATATAAAAAGCAAAAATTATATACAATTGAACTACAATATTTGATTTAAATTTAAGGGAGTTTATTTATAACATTATATTTTTTTCTTTATTATCTCTTATTTAAAAGAAGTTATTGATATATTTTTATTTATTACATTTTTTCTGAATATTTTAATGTATGAATATTAAATATTTATATGATACCTATATGAATAAAAGTAATTTAATTAAAAAATATAATAATATTTCTGTAAAATATTTATTAACTATTATTTATATCGAGAAAATATATATGTATACTTGAATGTGTAGTTTATAATTTGAATACTTGTGGATTTTCTAGTAATAAAATGAAAAGACTCAATTCCATAAAATTATTGTATATTATATTATAATATTAAAATTTATATTAATTTAAATCAATATTATATATAATAGTATAAAATATTGTCTATATGGGTGAGCTAAATTTTTGGAAAATTAGATTGTTTTCTTAAATCAGTTTCGAATTTACTCATAAAGATTTCAGCCAAAAAAATTGATAGTAGGCTCCCCATTGCTATACCATTTATTTATTCATAGTATTTTCCATTGAATTGGAAAACATTTTGACGCATGCAAAGTTTTGTTAAGTTTATTAATTCTTTGGTTTTTTCTGCTTCTATATTTAATTCTTAATTTTTAAAAGAAATAAGTGTCGTTTCTATTGGAATACTAGGGATGCTACCACATTGAACAAAATAAGTCTTCAATCTTAACATCTAATAATTTAGTAACTAACTCATATGTTATTTTTTACTGTAGGCTATCATATTTTTTAAAAAGGGAAAAGTTTTGATTAAATGTTTGGCTAAGTTACTTGAATGATACTTGTGTAATAAGAAAATGACTAATCAGCCAACAAGTTTTCATCTGAGTTGCATCAATGCTCCTAATTGGATATGAACACTATAATGTGTAAAATAAATTCTTATGTTATATATTAAACAAGTATCATGAAAACCGGTTCAGCCTGCGTTATACGTCATCTTCTTATTTTGTACTGAAAATACTCCTTTTTTAGCTTATGAGCGTAGCGAAGAAGCTAGTGATTTTACAATGATGTTTATTTTTTATTTTAATGTACAATTTTATTTCAATAAGAATTTGTATTGAGAACAATTAAATAGAAATAAATCATTAATATTAATAATTTAATTTAATACTATCATATTTTTAGGTTCTACCCAGAGGAGTGAGTGGTGATGTCTATAATTTAGCCGACATAATATTATCACAAGCATTAGTTGGTTCATATCCCAATGAACTTGTACTTTCCTACTTAAGACATTCGCTAAACTGCCAAGTAAATAAAAAGCAAATTTGCCAACTATAATAGTTAATACTAATACTCTGTGTATTTAGCTAGTGTCCTATGCAGCAATTCTTCAACGTATTAGCAAATATGATAAGTTTCATAAGAGATCATGTGTAATAGTGCTACTTGATTTTCTTGAATCTACACTTGTATGTATAATCTATAACTTCTATAATATACGTAATATTTATTTTGTGTTTTCATTAATCTGTTAACTTATTTTAGCATGGCATAACATGTCGAGGAAAACCAGAAGAGAGTGTGCTTGCTGGAGCATTATTGTCACTGGTCGATTGGCTATTGACATGTGTTCGTAGTGGACATGTGCCTAAAGATGGTACTACTAATCGACTTGAAGATCGCATTGCAAATAAATCTATTCAAATTCTTATGTATCTTTTGAAAAATGATTTCATATTTGCTATGCTTTATTTAGCAAAACATGATGATGCTGGTATGTTGTTTATATTGAGTGATTTTTTTAACATAAAATACTACTTACTAACTTCATACTTTGACATAATATTTTTTAAATTTTCATTTACAATATTAAACCTTGATTCCACAAAAATATTACACATTTTTATTTTTGTGAAATCAGGTTTTTTCATTTTGTTAAAATATTTACAAGTACATCATAAACATAAAAATATTAAACCAATAGCTTATAATTTATAAGTAAGCACTTAAAGTTTTGTAGGAGACCAAAAGAAGATCTCTTTTATTTAAAAAAATATAAGGTTTAATAATATAGGTTGCTATTGAAAAATGTAATTAATCATCAAGATCCAAAATAATTTTAAAGCCAGTATTACACTAATTTAACATTGGCAGATTGACAAATTTTATGATGAATCGCTTGAATTTTCAAAAAAATCAATTATTATCTAAATTAGTTCAACATTACTGAGAATTTAATATTTGACTAGATAAATTAAAACAAACTACAAAACAAGTATATATACATCGTTGATTGTTGATGATCTTTTTTCAGTTAATATGGGTGGTTATCAATACAAATTACTCATTTTCTATGCTTTATTTGTCAATCGGTATTTCAATTGATCAACACATAGTACATACATTACAATACATTATAAAAACCAAAATTATATTTTGAACCAATGTGATTTATCCACCATGTCACACTAATGTAATAAAAGCTTAATATATATATATTATTATTATATATAAGACTACTGTAGTCAATTGATTGAAACTAATGTTTCGATAAATAGTGTGGGGTTTGACTCTCAGGTAGCAAATAAGGTAACCAATGAGATTTCTCTCGCTGATGGCGTCTAGTCCCTGGTATATGCTAGCCATAATTATCAAACCCATCCAATAATTTGGTAACTATGATTGTCATAGCTATCAAGAGCCATCTTCGACTCCCCTAATATGTGAAGGTGCAAATCAGAGCATGTTAGAGTTTGGGAAATAAGAGGATGTAAAATTGTTAATTAATTATATATATAAGTACATTGTGATTTAAAATAAAATAATTTATAATTTGTTTTTTAATTAGATTTATATTTGATTATTGTTAAGAAGTGTCAAGAAATTAGCCAAGATGTTCAGAATTCGATGGATACAAATATTCCACATGTACACTCAGTTTTAATGTAAATATTTTTAAAAACTGCTTCCTTTCATTCAATTTCTTAGAATAATTGTGTTTTCTTTTTTTAGACAATTATGTAATATTGACTTCAAAAACTCGACAAAACTTACAGCAATGGAATCAGTAACAACATACAATGAACCAATTACATATGTATTACAACCATTGTTAGCTATTAGAGTAATGTTAAACCCTGCAACAGAGACCCAAGTATTAGTAGATAAATTAAAAATGATTCGTCAAATAAAAGTAAGTAATGTATTAATAATAAAACTATCTTTATATTAATGTTACATTTCATACTATAAAGGGTTACAGTAATCCCCGATTGTACTGTGAACTGATTCGTGCTTGTCTTATGTGCTTGCGAGATTCCTTGAGTGAAGAAGATCACGGACCACAGTGGGGTGCTTTTACATTTATAAAACTGCCACACATTATAAAACATCTTTATGAAGACTCTAAAAGTTTCAAAGCTTCCGAAGAAGTGATTCAAGGATTTGAAATGTTATTGGAGATGTTTCCATTGCTAGATTTCATTGATTCACATACAGCCTGCAGTTCTATAGAACTTTTACTCAATGAGTTAGTGAAACTAGACTTTGTTACAGAAAGTCAATGCAGTTCAATAATAGCCAGAAGGTAATGATTTATTATTTTTAAAATAAAACAGTTTAATATTAAAATTTAAAATTCAATTATGATTATTAATTAGAGCTAGTGTAGTTTCAACGCTTAGCAGTCCAAATCCACCATCCAATGTTCTGACAATTATTATGAGAACTGAACCAACATTACAAAGAATGCTTAGAACCTTAGATTCTGATTACTCTAAAATTCAGGTAAGTTATTAATTATTTAAGTATCCCTCTACATAACCGATATAATATATATTATATATTTGTAGGAAGCTTTAGTTAGTGTACTTAGTCAAGTACTCACTGGTAACAGTTTAGAACTAATCCTGGCAGCTGCATCGGTTGAGGGTAAACTACGTATGTTTGTAGCCAAATTAATTAAATTTAATGAATTCAGTAAACAAATTAATATACAAGATGGTCCCAAGTCTGTACGAACGAATGCAGTATTGTTTGACATGACTTTCTTGATGCTCTGTTTTATCACACAAAAATATGGTTACCAAGTAAAATATATTAAAACTTAATCAAAATAGTAAAATTAAAACTTAAAAACAATTATTTACGTTTAAAAGGCAATTTTCCCTGATGGTGGTAATGACACATTTTTCGAGAAATGGTGCCGACAATGTATGGTAGAACTTGGAAATCCTAAATCTCATGAAATGATGATGGGTGAATGTGATCCAAGTAAAGTAGAAGCGCTGTTAACTGCTATTGATAATGGAGAAGATATAATAAATTGGTTTGTATTTTTTACAGTCTTTAGATTATTTGATTTTGGTTAGTGATGTTACGAACCCAGGTTTTTTAGATGGAACTGAACATATTTAAATTTTAACGAATCTGAACCAAACTATTCAATTTAAATATTCAACCCAAATTAAACTTCATAAAAAATTCAAAGGATTTCGATTAATTTAAAACTATTTTAAACAACTAGATACTGAATTAATTTTAAAGTAGGTTATTTTTAATAATTAATTATATTAATTCATAAAATAAATAATAATATAGGTATTTATTATTTAATTATATACCTAATATAAAATAATCTGTTTTATCCCCCAATTCAGCCACATAGTGCAATTCAAAAGATTCTCTTATTTTTTCTTATAAAACTCATTGAAATACTGGTATATCAATTATATTTATCAAATACTAGTTTATTATCAAAAGACGACAACGCAATCTATTTTTGGATCCTAATGTCATGAATATTAGTACCTATACGAATAATGTATATTTTTAACTTAGTTCACTTTCTACGTTGAAAACCGTTAAGGCTAATTGATAATATTTTAAATCCTTTTTAAACATTATTCTTTGTTTAGAAATTAAAATCATTATTTGTAAATAATTTAAAAACTATTTTTTATTTTATTTATTTTTTTGACAAATTCAGTTTAATATTTGAACCAAATTATTTTGTGTTTAGTTCAGCTTAAATATTTCTAATTACGAGTTTAAAAATAAAATAGTCCTTAACATCACTAGTTTTGGTAACTCGCTACAAAAATATTTGCCAATATTATCATGTCCACATAATTTAGAATCTGGACATAGTGGTTCATTACATTAATAGAATTTTGTAATTAACAAAATTTAGGAACTTGTGTTTGATCTTGAAATTTTATATATTGTAATATATTGCCTTTGTTGGAAATTCTAAATTATTACAGAAAAATTAAGTCAATTGGGACATTTAATCCTCTATTATATAATTATTCACCAATATATAACAAAATACAAAAATGAAGCTGTTTTACACTGTAACTAAAAAGCCAAAATTAAAAAAAATATATTATTTACAATATGCATGTTTAATAAATATTTTTTGTGTTATCTTAATTTTTAATTACCCTGTTATAATATATTATAATAAATATTTAAATAGTTATCTGTTCAATGTATCAATGATTTTATAATATTACACGGGAAAAAACATTAAATTTTTTTTTAATAATATAAACCTCCAACTATGAAATCTCCTTTCCCAGTTAAAAAAAATCCTAGTTACGTCTACATAATACCTATATATTTATACAACCATAATTCATATTATTATATTATATACCCAAAGTCACAAGTAACCAATAGGTTAGTTTTTGGTACTCGCTGAAGATGACAACTTAGTTGTTGAAATACATATATGCAAAATAAAAGTGTATAATATTGTGACTTTGGGTATGTAATATAATAATATTATAAATAGTCAGTACTCATATATATATATATATATATATATATATATCTACTATAATTACTTATCATTCATTAAAATAATTAATATTATTTGTTTTATTTTATTCATTATATTTATTTACTAATTATCTTTGAATTTTGCTATTTATTAGTTCTAATTAATATCTAAGAAATAAATAAATAGGTAGTACAATTAATATTGTTTGTATATAGATATCTTTATTAATGTTAAACATAATATAAAAAAAATATATTTTATAAGCAAACATTCTAATTAAAATAATAAATTATCAATTTATTTATTATATAATTTCACTTATGGAATGTGCCACTATTATCTGATTCCAAACTATAGTCGCAGTCAGTAGAAATGAGTTGCGATCATGTTACACTCTCTAGCGTGAAATTTATTGCAATATTCTTGAACTACTGACCATAAATGATAAATATTCAAGTGATTTTTAAAGAGGGTTGACAAATGAAAGCGTTATGTTAAATATAATATACTGCAGCATGGTAGTATATTTATTTTAAATAGTTTAAGTATCATTGGATATCATTAAAGCGGCTAATAGAGTACAAAACTTTAGTGATTTTTGTCGACTGTAGGTGGGTGAATAATAAAGACACATTCGTGTTAATGTGAATTGTGTAGGCCTGGTATCTTTTATTATTTACTACAATTAATCTGAATGTTATATTTTTCAGTGATACAAGTTGGGACCAAATCTGTGTATCTATAATTGGTGCAACACATGATGTTTTAGTTGCTTGGGAAAACTCTACATTAAGCAGTAATGACGTTAAACGTATTTTAGATTCAATGCGTTCATCTATGTACTGTTTGCCTATATGTGCAGCCGCGTGGCTCTGTTCTTACATGCAGGTATTTATTTCACATTTATTACAATAGGATTAAATGTCTGCATATTTAAATTTTAGATATTACATCAAGATGCTTTGCTAAAGCCACTAAACATGGTACAACAGTTATTAAATGTTATTCCTGACACTGATGAGAGCCAAGACAACTACTCAACATGGTACACGTTTTAATATTTATAATATCAGTATTGAATTGTATTAACAAATTTTTCTTTTAAGCCGTCAAGTATTAATGTGTCAAATTATTCGTAAAATGCAACAAGACTTACATCCACCAACAATGCCATCCAAACCTTCTCACAGGTTTGTACACTGTTTTTTTTTTTTTTATCTCAGATTGCATTTAATTTTCACATTCATTTTCCATAGTATTGTATCAAAAGACTCAATTCTTGAACAACTTATACCCATTTGGGAGAGTATTCTGGAAGAAGGCTGGTTAAATGTAAAAGCTGCTCAAAAACTGAAAACTACATTATTTACAGCAGGATCCGATTGGTTTGTCAATAATTTAATCAAAGTCAGTATTATTATATATAATGTCATACCTATACAATACTATGTACTATTAAGTATTATACCCTGTAGGAAATGATGAAGTTACAGTATCGTGACGAGTTGGAAAAAGCAGTCGATTTATTGTTTGCCATATTCCATTTTGATATTGAATTTTGTACGCTTGCATTACTAGAACTAATGCCCCAGTATCTGTTTAATCCAGATATGTAAGTTATGCTTTACTTATAAAAGTTTGAGTAGTTTTAAATTTAATTCTTACAGAAATGTGGAACTGATTGAACCACAACAAACAGCGTTAGCTAAATTGTGTTCATATTGCATTTACGCATCAGTTGAATTACAACAAAACAGTATTGTAAAAAGTGATATTCATAAAACAACAAACAACATGGATATTGTAAGATCATATAATAAACTATTTATACATTGTATTTTTATTTAATATAGCATAATGTTAATATTTATTTTTATTTTTAGGACATCGATAATTCGTGGCCTCCAAATAAAATTATGCGCTTGGACAGTGGAGATTGTGATACCAATGGTACTGGTATAAGTGGAATACTACTAAGAGCTCTAGTTGCACTCTTCCGTCGTATAGCTGTAGTTGCTTCTAGACATGAACAATTATGCAGAGAAACTCATTTTGTATTGAGATTACTTGAACAACTTGTGATGTGTGGACGAGGATCGTCACAAATTATTCTTAAACATTTACCACAGTCTCTGGTTAGATTTTGTAAAAATATTAATATTTTATAAACTGGTTATAACTCTCATTCTCTTTTAGTTGCCAAACTTAATACGCTGCGTTCCAGAATTGTTTACTGTTGATTTGATATTAAACCTATATGACTTGAATTGGCCATCTGGTCGTAAAGCTGCTACCAGTGATTTGTGTCTATTACAGAAGACTCGTTGTGCAAAAACCACAGAGTAATACTTAACTTATAATATATCAATATAAACCCTCAACCTTTTAAATATTTACTTGAAAATGTAATTAATTTCAAATACTTATAGATTATTGCTAAATCATAATATTAAACCAAAAAAATTTAAAGATATCATAATATAAATGAACATAGACAAATAGATGTAGTCATTTGGACTAAAAAAAAAAAAAGGTTTTTTGTGAATAGGTACCTTTATCTATAGATAATATATCTATTATATATAATAGCTACCTTATCATGTCAAGTATATATTACTCAGCATGATAAAATATAATTGTCAATTGGTATGTAGAATATTGTAATAATAGTTGTAGAAAAGTTTGAACAAAAATAGAAACTGTCATTGATTAGCATTATTTATCAAATGTTTGGAATATAGATGATAGTTTTTAATGGACAAAATATGACTAATAACCACGCAGTAATCGCCAATAGGACGTTAAATATATAAATAAGTGTTAATCATCCAAGTTTATGGTCTTGTATTACGTGTTCAGGCTAGCTGGGACTTTTATTATAGTCAATTAAAAACTTATTGTTCAAAATTATAAAGAAAGAGAAACAATGTATTTATTTAAAAGGATTGCACAAAATATTTCAATCAATTAATAACTTAAATTTCCTTTTACATTTCAATTAATTATGAATCTTAAATAACACACGTAGTATTATTGCATGATTATACATATATCATAAATTTAGTTTTTACTGATAAAGACTTAAATAGTAAATACATAAATAATATATATATTTATATATTTTTTTTTTTATTATTATTTATATAAATATTTATTAAATTATTCTGCTGTGCGTATTCACTAAAATTTACTAATAATATGTACCTACCTAAAACATATTATATATTTAATTTGGGTCTGTATGTCTACGTCCATTTGTCCTAGACTATGAAATTATCACAGATTAAATGAAAATCTTATAATAAATAATTTCATTTAATCTGTGAAATTACTAATCTATTATTATCTACTATACTTATAACTAATCTAATATCTTTATATATAGCTGATCTACTTAGGAAAAAACAAGAATGATCAACATCAATTACAATCATTGCAATTTTTTTTTATTGAATTACAATTATTACAACAATCATTTGGACAATGTATTATTTATTTCTTATCTACAGGTAAAATAAACAATTTTGTACATTATTTAAATTGTGTATAACAATATAGTTATTTATTTATATTTGTACTCTTTACTGTGACACTTCATATTATATTTATATATTTCATTATCCTTTGGTCATGTTGCAGCAGTAGGGATATGTTCATATTGAATAGATATTGGGTTATAATTATTATAATATTGTTGAAAAAGCTATGTCAAGGGTTGACAGATAATAATGACTAATGACTACTTTTAGTCAAGTATGGAAGAATTAAGTGACAGTGCCTACAGTACAATATTTAACTTGAATTATTTTTATGTATTACTACTATTAGTATTTTATATTTCATATTGGTACTATTCTACATGTAATCCTATTGTAACTTATAATAAATCCACTTTTATAATGATTATCAGGATTTTGAACTTATACAATTTCTGCACTAAAAACAATTAAAATATGAATTTTTTATTATGCCCTTAAAATAAATAAAACATATATATACTTAATAAGTTATGGAAAACACACTGAGCGTGTTAGATTTATAGGTTTCTACATGTTATAAAAGAAAATATGATTTAAATCTATTAATCAATAATAGGATAACAATGTATTAATTAGATCAATCAAACAATCTTCCTAGTAACTATGGGAATTACCTAATTGTAACTAGTAAGGACACATAGACATAATCTAAAATCCTAAAATATTTGAACACTAACATTTATTAAAAACTGTTTTATTTTTTTATTTAATATATTTTTTTAGCTAGTCAAACTGTGGCCGAGTGGTCAAAATATAATTTTGGCACATGAGGTTTCCGGTTTGATTTCTAGGTAGCAAATTGAGGTAGCCAATAAGATTTTTCTCGCTGGTGATGTCTGGTCTCTGGTGCAAACCGGCCATAATTACCTTAGCTTTGTCATAGCTATCAAGAACCATCTTTGACCCCCCTAATATGGGAAAATGTCAACCTGAGCATGTTAGTTTGAAAAATAAGGGGATGAAAATCTGTTAATTTTAATATTTAATATAATTGATGTATTCTTTGGACAAAGGGCTTATCAATGAATAGGCGTTTTTTCCGGAGATGTTTAAGTTAACCGCCATATTGTAATGTATCTATGGTGGAATGTTCGTTTTGTTGTGGCAATCCTGAGCAAAGTTATGATAATAATAATACACGATATTTATATTTATATAATAATACAACTTAAGTATTGAAAACTTTGATTTGTCTTTTTCTCAAAACCACTATTTTGTATATAGGCTCTTTGTTTAGAAAATGCTTCAATTTTAATTTTTTTTTTTTTTCAAATTAGTCGAAAAATTAAGACAAAAATTTTTTTCCTACAAAACACAGAAAATAATATATAATAATAATTAATTTTTGAAGTTTAAATCAGACTACCTACTTAAAGCATGCTTATTTATGGTTCACTTATATTGTTGCTCTAAATGCATGAATAAAACAACTGCTTTCAACCGCCTTCATTTATTATGCATTTTTATAATGTACCTATAGCTTAAATTAAATAAACATTAAAATGTATTATTACATATATAATTAAATTAATTGATTATATAATACATTATGGTCAAACCAAATTTTATACTTGGAGAAATGGTGTATATTTTGAATAGTGCATTATAAATTTTAAATTACTACATTTTGGAAATATAAATAATAAGTATGTAAATATCATACAAATTTAAAAGAAATGCTAATATATATATATATATATATATAATTCCTTAAAATAAACAAAATTAAATTTCATATTTAAATTCTCTGTATGTATTATGGAATTTATTTCCATATTATAATTATTATTTACTATTGCTATGTTTCACTATGGTTTTACTATATTCAATATAAATATTGAAAACTTAGACGACTGACGAGTATTTATTAATAAATAAAATATTCTATATATTATAATTGTCTACCTATATTCTGCCAAATGCATGAGTGGTTTGTGTATGTTACCCAATTATTAATGTGAATAAGACCAATTATTTGATATTCCTACATTGATTTACATATTTAAATTGAAATATTAGAAGATGCTTACAATTAACATTTGAATTATTTAACAACAAATTTAATACAAACTTAATCATGATGATTTCAGATGACCATAGACACACCCTGAAATATTTCTGTTGCCCAATCATATGTCAAACAATTTAAAATTGTATTCTAATGAAAAAAATTACTATTATTATATTATTAAAATTAATTTTACATAATATTTATTAATTCATTGTGTACACCAGTATATATAGTATATTACCACAGAATAATTTATTCCGAGGTATTAGTTTATACTTATTGGTTATAGGCTATTGAAAAAAAATGAGTTATTAAAGGTTGCTATATTAGGTAGGTACTTACTAGTAAAAATTATTAGTCTGTACATGTTGGCAACAATCGACTGTTGATCAAGTTAAAATTTAAATAGCTATTACTTTCTTGTTAATAATATTTTGCAAAAATAATATGCAAGATTGCCTGGGAATTTTCTCATCAATAAAATTTTTAATTTGTGTTTAAACTCGAATTTTAGCCAGATTTTTTTTCGTGGTGCGCCTAATGTCGTTACTATATTGTTCATTACCTACTCTTTACTCATAATTAAATGTATTGACAAATTTAAGTGAAACGGTCTTCAGTTATTTGGTTATTGCCTATAAACATGGCGCAATTGACCCAATTACATAATTACACCTTCAAAAATTTTAAATGCTCCACACACCCAACTTTTAAGGGGTATTTTATGGCATTTTAAATTGTATTATTTATATATTTTTTAAGTCATTTAAAAATAAACCTGAGTCAGTACCATTTTTTATTGTTGTTTAATCATATTTATTTGAAAAAACATGTTTATGTAATTAAAATACTGTGCAACTTTAAAATAACATAGAAACAAAACTATGCCACCTTCTGAAAGATGAAAAATTAAACTATAGATATATATATATATATATATATATAGATATTCCAACAAAATACCAAAAGAAAAAAAATTATCTTTTAAACAGTCTATAATTTATGTCTTGATGTTATTGTACACTTAGTAGCATTTGAATTATGAAAGTATTATTTTGGTACAACAATTTGTTAGTGTAGTGTTTAAATTTAAATTTTTATATTTTTTTATCATATTCATAATCCGCTGATAAAATGATACGATATACTATATTATAATATTTGTCTATACCTTCAAATTGATTTTTGTAATTTTTCTTCTTTTATATTACCTATTTAAATATTTTAATCATTAATATCTATTCAAAAAATTCATAATCTCTAAAATGTTATTAGAATACAGTAAAATTAAATAAAAACTTGGTAATAGGATTGTATGATATTATTATTTTATATTTTAAATCAAAAATAAATCATTACTTTTGAAGAAAGATTCTGAGCTATGTTTGGTTTAATATAAACGATTTATTATATAAGTATACTTATGATTTATGAATATAAAATAATTAAACCACCTCCTATTATAATTACCAACACTAGAATATATTCTGTGCTAGAATGAACTTGCTATCAGAACGATCTGTATTTGAAAATTCCTATTAATAGACAAGAGTCCTATTAAATTTTTAACAACATACCTACAAATAATGAACAGAATATTTATCTGTTAGAATCTATATTGTACCAAATAAGTACTATAAAATATAAGTGATTGTACATATCTGTACTTGGAGATAATGGACACCATGTCCCAAAATCGTAATTTTTCAGGAGAGCAAGTTTTCAGTAATTTTCATCTATAATTTGTTTTTCTTTGTTACTAATACAAATTGCTTTACGAAACTTTAACACATAATGATGATTATTAGTAGGTACTCTTTACAAGATAGAAATACTAATTTGAACATTACATTTTAATAATTTCTAAAGAATAATGTATCTTTTTTGAATACAGTGTTGTACACCTTGGACATAATGTTATTAGTTTTTGAAAGTTAGTTACACTATTTGTAATATTCTTAATGTTAACAGTTTGTGATAGGTATAAAAATAGGCCAAGGATAAAATAATGACAATACAGTTTATTACCGAACAAAACTCATATAAGTTCAAACACGAACATCAGAGTAATGTCCACATAGTGTTTTTATACCTCTCAAGTTTACGGGGTAAACAAAGTCAAGTCCACGTGGTGTTTTTCACCTTTTAAGAAAATGGACATGATTTTATTTTCCATCGCCTTATTTCCGTTATTTATAATAACTGGACATAGTGTCACATACCTCTATATTATGATCAACTTTCCCATATTGTCAGGGCTTTTATCTAAGGATTTGCCTCAACTGAGCATTTATACAAACCTATTGGTTAGCTGAAAGATGGTGATATATGAGGAAGGGGAGGGGTGAGAGAGGTTTGAAATTTGTATTATTCAGAGCGGTCGCGAAAATTTCAATGCAAGGTAAATGCATGGTAATTTAATAAAACTAAATTTTTGAAATAATAAATTAAAAGGCCACAAGACCAATATAAAAATTTACCTAAAATAAGGGACTTTGTTGTCAGATTTAAATTTGATTTATCGATTTATTTATTAGGAATTGATTGAAGCAATATGAAAATAAAATTATGCTCATGTTACATATTATTAAAAACGGCAATTTATAAATATTTGAAGTAGATTAATGCTAATGGAAAATGCCTCGATCAATCCCTAAAAAATAGGTCAACAAATTCAAATTAGTTTTCAAATTTAAAATCTTTACATTACGAAGTTCCATGATTTTGTCTAGCTTTTAGTTCAATTTAAAACAAATATTGTAATTACACAGCAATAAAAATTTTTAATAACAGAACTATTTTTAAAATATTTATTTATTTTAAAATCTCATAAAAATTACTTATACATAACTCCTTAAAAAGTGAGTGTTTATCATATCTTTATAATTCCATATTACAATAAATAAATGGAGGCTCTATCTATAAGTACAATCAAATTGTATTAACCAAAATACTGGGGTGAAATATATTTTTGAGAAAACTTATTTAATTTTTGATAATGAAAATATTTTACAAATGTAAGGGAAATGACTAAATTACAAATTATACAATTATATAATGACAAATTTGTCTTGGCTGCCTACTTTAAAACTTAAATTAACTGTCACTGTCGGGAACTAAAGACCAAGACTGTGACGGCTATCAGAAATGTTGCAATAAACATGTATGGTAATGACGTTTCAATGCTGGTTGAGGACAACATATATAAAAACGAGTGCAAGTGGATAATACACATTTATGTTTACAAAAGTAAGCTACGATAAGAGTATTTTAATTAATATGTATACATATATATTTATATTAATAATAATCTTTGAATACTTCACATTTTTTTTTTTTTACGGTAATGAATAACAGAGAGAGATGGTTTTATAAGAGTAAAGAGTTGATCAAAGTTCTACTATATATTTTTTTTAATTTCACTATTACACCGAAGCATCCTTAAAAATTGTTTTATTGATTGCAATGATTTACATTATAATATGGTACCCATATTATATAATATTATATGGTCAAACTTTTTCAACTTATTTTGTGATGTAATCTTTATTTGGAAATAGAAAATCCATACATAATATGACAAAATCTAGAATTTCACTAGATATATTATAATTATTATTATTATTATACATCTATATATCTGTGATTACCTACTACTAAATTTTTCTATTCATTAGATTCTGAGCAAAGCGAGAAATGAATTGGTTTTACGATGGTATTTTTTTTTTTTGTATATGTGTACCCAAAAATTCTATAAGAAGAAGTGTTCCGATTATTACAAGTAGCATTATTATCTGGTAAGTCATTTTTAGATTTTTTTGATAAACATGTAAGAAAAAACTCATTTAGCATAAAAATCAATAAACACGATTGTAGTAAAATTCTCCATAACTCTGAAAATATTGATGCTAGTGGTATAAAATTTTCACCACAAACGTCAAATATTAATAAAAGTTAAAAATTGTTTTGAACATTTTTACCCATTTTTAGGCTATTTATAATAATTTTATAAAAAATTTTATTTATTATTTATAATATTTATATAATCTACAATACACAAATTTGAGACATTGAATTCATCATAGGCTTAATTTTAGTTTTTAAGACTTGAAAATTGAAAACAGTATTAAAATTACGTCATTCTAGCTAAATACAAAAAAAAAAATTAAAAATCGATAGGTATATTTTTTAATAGCCATTTCATTTTATCCGAGAATATGAAATATGTTTGAATTTCAAGGAATAGATCTATAAATTGGAAATTTTCACCCAAAATGTATGCAAGTACATTGTGAAGGCAAAACAATTTTTACCCATTTTTGGACTACTATAAAAGCAATTTTCAATTTTAAGTTATTTCATTCATAATAGGTTTGAATTTTTTACTTTACTAGAGAATTCAATTTTTTTTTTAGTATGCATTTTATTTTTTGATCAAAAAAATAATAGTCAAGTCAGAATTGGTTTTAAAGTTATCACATTAAAATTTAACAATTTTACCATGTTTGTTTAAAAGGCTTATTTTTTTTAATTTTTCAACAATGTATATTGTAGTCTAGTGAGAGTCAACGGTGTTTTCATGTGCAGTATCCTCGGTTGGAATCCCTTTACAATCTATACATTCTAATAATTTTTTCAACTTTTTTTGTTCATTATTTTATATAATATTATCATATTATTATTAGTATAATTATAATACAGTAATTCACTGAAGTATATTGATCAAAGATTCGCTCAGAATCGTTTTTTTTTTTAGAAAAAAATGATTTATCATTGCTTTAAAATTCAATATATTAGTCATCATTATCTTATCCAACATGCAAAGTGCTTCCCGACATTTTATACTTGTATTTTAATTTTACAATTATAAATACATTTTGATTTTGTTGTTTTTAATAAGTATGCTTAAAATTATTTAATTCATAAAAACTAATATATATGATGATGTCATAAAATGTTCAAATTATTTTATTTTTTTATTTTGCACCTTGCTGTATTCAAATTCATTTTATAGAATATAATGATTTATCATTACTTTCAAATGTAATATATTCACTACTAGTATCCTACACAATAAGCGAAGTGTTTCTACCCTCTACTTGCCACCCTTTTAAAATATTTTATACACCAACATGTATACTCCTTTTGAAAGCTATTATAAAAACTTATTTCTCTCATGTTCATACGTAGAACACAGTCCTGCAAGAAAAGCATTTGTGTTTTAAATAGATTAAACATGATAAAATATTTTATTAAAATAAGTACAATATACATAGATAATCATCATATTTATTACTAGTGTAACAAAAATAAAATAATTGTATTTACAATTTTATTAGTACTGAAAAAAATTATTTATGAATTTACAAGTATAGTTTTGTCATTAGTTTAAAAAAATAAATAAAATGTTATAAATTATTAAATTATTGTTATATATTATTAAATTAATAAAATATTATGCATACAACTAGATTTAAGGGCATAATTTGTCAATAAGTATCAATAAGTAATAATAATTTATTATGCTGCCATCAAAGTGAGACGATTACCATGAATTGAATTAAAAAAATTGGTAATAATTTGAAGAATATTTGATCGAAACTCTAAATTGCCACCAAACATTTCTAAAATATTTGTAAGATGTAAGTTTTCAGTTACTTGGCCTATTAAATTAACTACAATCATTTGAATTCCTTCGGTTAATAGAACAAATAAAGTCTCAAGCTGGGTTGTACTTAATTGTTGTATCAATTGCCTTAAAGTTACAATTTGTCGTCCAATGTATGAATTAATACTAGTTCCAATACCTCCTCCTGAAACAAAACCAATCAAAAGTAGTAAAATATAGAAAGTAAGTATATACAAATTTTAATATATTTGTCTTAAGAGGATGCTATACCGTTCATTTTTAAAAGGTTTTGATAGGCAATTTTTTAGAAGTTATTTGATAATGAAAATTTATATAAATGTCTCAAATCCGTATTACATTTTTTTTGTTGTGCAATCGCGATATTTATTCAAAAACTACTTATCACTTTCTGAACACAGTTTAATCAAAAATTATCATTAAAGAGAAATAATTACACTAAATAAAATATAAGAACTTTAATTAACTGATCATAGAGTTTTTGGTTAATAATTATTTTCAAATATCTAAAATTTGTGATTGAAAAACGTACAATTTCCAAATTTTCAATTTAAAAAAATGTTTTTAACTAAAGAAACTATGTACATAAACCTAAACTTCATTGCCATTTAAAAAAATAAAAAATAAATTTATAGCTAGGTATTTAACCACATATGTTTTTTAAAACTTGTAAAAGCTATGTTGGATACAATAACAGAATTTTTTTAAATGACGTGTAATCTCTATAATCCGAATATATATGCTGGTGTAGAAGTCGAGCATAAATCAACGTCATCGAATGAACGGTGGTCTGACTCATCGACCGATAAAGAAATTTAATACCATTTTTATTATAAAAACAATATCATGTCAATACTAATTTCGTAATTTCGTTTTAATTTTAATTTTCGATACAAAAAATTTAAAATTGTTATTACTTCTAAAATAATTCTGACCCCCAAAATCTGACTTCACCATTGTTTTCAGCACTTAAATCTACATAGTTTGAAAAAAAAAGAATCAAAATTGAAGAATTTGGTGGTAAAGTACATTTAAACCAAAAACGTATGTGTCTGCTTCTGAATGCCTTGTTATTCCATTTAACTACTAGGTACCTATATTAAACAAAAGTGGTACTTGAAACAGGTCACTTAATATAATACCGCCAAAACGTAGAATTTGAAAGTGTCATATAAAGTTATAAATTAAAAACTAAATTCTGACCACATTTTTTTTTTTGTTATTGAAAACTACATAGGAAATTGTTTTTTTAAATGTAGGTATCCCGTAATCTAAGAGTACGGGTAGGAATATACCTATCAAAATATAAAATGCTCTAATCTTAAATAATATTAGTCAATGACTCAACAGAGTAGGTACTTTCCTGGTATTTGAATAATTTGATTGTACATAGTAATAATATATATATACCTACACATATTAAGTGAAAAAAATAATAACTTCATGCATAATTATATTGATGTAGGTACCTATTTAAAATATGATTCATAGGTGCACAATATATGGAAATATTAAGAGAAATTTAATTTAACCTGAAATCAAGTTACCTATACTTATCTTTACAAAATATATTAGGTCTGAGCCCTAAGGAATATATCAATTAAAAATGTAAAAGAAATATTAAAAAATAGGTACTTACCAATTAATAATCCATATCGACCACCTAAAATTCCTCCGACTAAAGTGCATGCACCGACAACCAAACCACCAAGTATAGCCGGGGTAAGTTCGAAATTCTCATCACCATAATGTGTATACAATATTTGTACTACTTCTAGGACACCGTTTGCCATTACAGCTCGAGACATAGCCATTGTAACAATGATTTTGCTATAACAATTTTTTTTTAAATTCTTTACTTACAAATAAATATAATTATAAAATAAAAAATGTAGGTAGGTACCTAATTAAACATTTTATCAATATATAAAATTTACTCGTTAAATAATAGTATCGATATTTATTATTATATATTGACTATTATACTGGTATTTTATTTATTTATACAAAATATATTCTTTACCTATATACCTATACTTATTATTTTTATATAGATAGGTAGTAACTTTTATTATTATATTATATTATATTTATATATTATAATCAATGGTATTCGTCAAATTATATGAAATACAGAAAAATTAAAATAATATTAGGTAGCTATACCTAAGGCATGTATATGGTTATAAGACAACAGGCAACAGCAGCAGAGTGCATATTATAATAAGAATTAAGAATACCTATATTTTAGGGAAAATGTAATACTCACATAATTCAATTTTTTAAATGCTTAGAGTACATACCTGTCCTATATGATACTTAATACGTCTCGTAAAATAAAATATGTCATATGGACAATATGATGTGATGAAACCATAGACGTGATATAAATATAGCTTATCATGGGTTTTATCATTGATTTGATTATAATATATTTCCGTAGTGATTTCTGGACGAATCATCATAGCTCATGGGTACAGTTCTAACTTGTATAATAATTAAATAATTATCATAATTTAATTATATATTATAATATAATCTGTGCTTCTTAATTAAAATATTAATTAATATCTTAATTAAATGCCACTTATTTTAATAAATAAACATACAATCTAATGATACAATTATTAGATAAATAGTCTATAGAATACCCCCACGATTTAAGATTATCTTAAATCGTGAATACCCCCCTCAAAAGTGGTACGAGAAGATTCGTCTCAGTGGTTCCTATAGAAGTCTGAAATTCTCACGACTGACTACATTTTATTTTATGTTTTTGAGAGGAAGATCATGAAGTGATGACACGTTATGGCTTATATTAACCCTTTAATATTGTACATACTTATTGACTAAAATTACGCGTTAGATATTTTTATAATAAATCAGAAAATAATAATGACAGAGCCTATGTTATTATGTACGCTATTTTGTATAGTACTTTTGCATAGACTATGTTTACTCAGAGGCGTCGCTTCATTTTTTTGTTCCACACCCTGTCACTCTCTCCAAATGACGACACAGTACCTATTGGAGTATAAAAATATATAGTACTATAATAATGAAGATAAAAATATATGTATAAACTATTAACTTCCTACTTCTATTCCTAATAATAATAGTCGTTAATGTTTAATTTAGGAAAAAAATTTATGTTTCAAAGTATCTTTCTAATGTATTTTAGACATAGACTAAAGTAGTACCTATCGCAATACGAGATACTCGTAACTTTCCAGAATTGTATCGCGATACAAGATACTTATTTAAGATACCTACTTGTATTGAAGTGTGTTAAATGGTAACCTGGTTATGGGTTAATCGATTAACTTTAACGAATTAAATGTTAAATATGATAAGAACCAATAATCAGTTTCAAAATAAAACATTATTTAATATTTACTTAACTTAAATATTTAAATGTCAAATGATACATTTTAACCATCTATGGCTATAATAAATAATATTGTTGTTTAAATTACATACACTTACAAACTATGTCAACGAAATCGGAAATAGAGAACGAAGTTGCAATCGACGATAATAACAAATCACAAATTCATACATTTCAAATACGGCCTACACAAAATCAAAAGTAAATCAGATTACGATGTTAATGTGCTATAGTAGATACTTGTATCTTAATTTATTTTAAAAATACGATTGAAGTCTGTGTTTTAGGTCGAAGTCAAACACATGGTCACATTGATAAACTCCAAATACAATTTTTATTTACAAAGCCTTCATTAAAAATGTTCTGAACCCGTAATTCTGATTTTCGTATTTTTTACTTATTTTAACAACAGTTATATCGAATTTAAAAATACGAAAATCTAAAATTCGACTATGGTATATATTTCTTGAATCCTAGAACAATAGTCCCCGAGGCTTAAAGTAATATAATACCAGTGGCCATTATATAAACATACGCTAATTCAGAATTCAAAATAATTTCAAATTATCAAACATAATATGTATATACAATCACAGAACATTAATACAACGTTTTTCGTATGTTATTTAGTTTTTGAACTTCTGATATTTCTGAGATCCATTTTTGCTTGATCAACTATTTCATTTTTCATTTTTTTAATCAATTTCTATATTAATGGATGCTTATTGCCAACAAGGTCAATCTATTGTTCTATTTGTTATTTTGTGAATATAATTAACAATGGCTGTAACTAAGTAAATTTCAGGTTGCTACTTAAAAAAAAAACATGCTAATTATTGCACATACCTATGTGCGCCAAAAGGGTTAAAAATTAAAATGGTCATTTCCATTTTTGATACCAGATTCACATGGATACATTTTTAAAATTCATTTTGATATTTAGATTATGGTCTTAAACCCTTGATTGACCTAGTTACAGCCATTACTCATTATATTACATACTCATTTTCGAGGATTATTATTCCGATAACCATATTTCTTATATATTGAGTTTTTTAATATTTAAACATTTTTCTAGACCTAAAAGCCATCAAAAACCATACCATCATTTTATTTATTTATTATTATGAATAAAAATCAGATACCTATCCATTTACTTAATTTTTTTTTTAATTTTGTAATTCAAATAATCCTATTTAGTGCCACCATTGATTTGGTGTACTGAAACAATATAGAACCAATCCAAAAAGTAGTATTATTAATATAGTTAAATGTTATTTTAACATTTTTTTCTTACTGTAAAAAATGTATTGTCTAACACCATTAATTTCTACTTAATTTTATTGTAACATACCTACTAGTATAAAACTTTATAAAATAAATAAGTATAATATTATGTACGATTCATTATTAATTATTGACAATTCTTGGTAATTTTCTATCCGTTCATTAATTTTACCAATTTTTACTATGTAAAAATTGTATTCCGGTATAGCCTCATATAAACAATGATAGTTGAGCTATCATCTTATTTTACGATAGAACCTATCGTGAAAGTGTTACCATGTATTATGACTATATCACAGAATATTCTGTTGTTAAACGAAATAGTATGATAGCACTATCATGAGAGCACATTAATTACTATTACTATTACTATCTATAGAAGTATAAATTCTATTGTGAAAAAAACTATTATCATATAGTTTAAATTCTATTGTGAAAAAAGAAACTATCATCATATATATGGGGCTTGCTTATAGGTACTATATTTGTCTTGGTAAATAAATAATTAAAATTATACTTAAAAAATAATGTCAGCAATGTAAATGTACAAACTTTATAATAGATAATTTAAAAAATAGTGTTTTTTTCTTTTTCTATGTAAATAGATAACTAGATATAAAAAATATTGGCCATTAATTATTTATATTTTAAGTTAAATGTTTAGCAGTGCAATGATTTATTTTTGATAGTGCAGTGTAACAACAGTGCAATAACAAACAAACATATTATATATATATATATATGTGTGTGTGTGTGTGTGTGTGTGGGATAAGAATATAAAAGAATTGATTAATTGATGATTAATATATTAATAAAACAAGATCACAATAAAGTTAATAAAATAAACAAAAATAAAATCACACTTGAAATTGAACAGCTAATAACAAAACAAAAATATTCAGGAATAGGTACAACGAATGAAACAACACTAACTTACAGATTAGCAACTAGCCATCGCCAAGTCTCCAGTGCTGAGCTATACATGTATGACAACTTAAAAATAATTCCCACACTTTCCCATTCTAAATAGCATCCGCCTCGGATTCTGTTTGATTCACTATGGTTTTCTCTGGTTCAGTGTCTTCGGATTCTGAAAATTGATCCACCCAGGGCTTCAAGAAATCTGTTCCACTTGAAGTGTGTACTGGACCCTCACATGCACCAATCCTTAATTACATCATATCGTTGTGGTCCTCTTTTCTTGTTTATTCTGTATGACCCAAGGTATTTCTTATGTACTTCCGATGTCGGCAGAAATTGTTTACGTTTAATTGCTACCAAGTCACCTAAGGTATATGTTCTTGCAACCTTCCACTTTTTGTTAAAGGATTTCTGTTGTTCTTGTTGAGCTTTCAATATCTGTTCTTTGGCTGCTTGCCTATGTTCTTCTAACTGATCAACAAAACACTTGGCATATTCTTGTTCAATGGATTCTCTTAATAAGATTAAACTTGGATGTCTCATCTCCACACCAAAAGTTAACTTAAATGGGGTCATACCAATGGACCGCTGAAAGGTACTGTTCACTCCCATTTGAACTGCTGAAACATGCTTGAACCATTGTTCTGGTTTTTCAATACTAAGCTTAGATAGTACAGCTATTATACTATTTAATCTCTCCACCTGACCATTGCCTCTAGGTATACCTGCTGTCAACAACACATGTTGTATTTTATTCTTTTCACAATATATTTTAAAATCTTTAGAAGTGAAAGCACTACCACGGTCGGTTATAATGCGCTCAGGATTTCCAAATGTTGCTCTATGCACATTCATCTTATCAACAACTTCTAATACAGTGGTGTTTTTTGTTGGAAACAACCCACAAAATTTGCTAAACGCATCCATTATTGCAAATATGTGTTTATAACCTTTGGCTGTTCGACTCAATGGACCTAAGAAATCTGCATGCAATGTTGTGAGTGATAATCACCTTTATTTATACTGTTCAACAATCCTTCCTGTTTACCTTGTTTACGGCTCATCAAAATGCAAGGGATACAATTATTAATTACTCTTTGCACCTTTTCATGTAGACTTTTAATAAAATATTCTCTATTTTATTAATTTAAAAAATTAAAAAACCAGCTAATAACAAAACAAAAATATTCACAAATAGGTACAACGAACGAAAGAACACTAACTTACAGACTAGCGACTAGCCATCGCCAAGTCTCCAGTGACAACTTAAAAATAATTCCCACATATATATATATAATATATAAATAAATTGTAGAGATAAATTAAAAAATAGAGTTTATGTTGATATAATTATCTAGCCTCATTAGAAATAACTTATAATATATAGGTAGGTAGGCACTTAACTAGTATCCATCCCAGCTAATATATTAGTCCCTGACATTTAGGTAATTACAAAACACATAAGTTTAAAATGTTTTTAAAAATAATTTTGAACATAATATATATATTTTTTTTTTCAATGTAAACATTTTTTTTTATATGTCTAGATAACATGTTTTATTAAAAAATTGTTGGTTGGCTACATATAAATACTCAATGGATATTCAATCTATACCTAAAAAATTTGTTGCTTTATGAAAATTTCTTTCCCAGACTTCAATTTCTAATATAATGATATTTAAAATTGAGAAAATGTTTTTCTATTACAGTTATATATTTTAATGTTTATATTTATTTACTATATGGGGTCAACTGTAGTCTTTGGTCGAAACGCTTGTTTCAACACACAGGTAATAAATGGGGTAGCTAACGAGATTTTTCTCGCTGGTGGCGTCTAGTCTCTGGTGCAAACTGGCCATAATTATCAAACCCAATAATTTGATAGCTATGCTTGTCTTAGCTATCAAGAACTATCTTTTACTCCCCTAATATGTGAAGGTGCAAACCGGAGCATGTTAGAGTTTGAGAAATAAGAGGATGTTAAACTGTTCATTTTAAATTGACTATATATGGGTAGTTTATTTGTACTTTGTATTGTGTATTTATGTAAAATGTATTATATACAATTTTTAGGTTTAAAACATATTTAGCAAAAGAAGTTATTCAAGAAACTCTTCTAAAATATCTAAAGGATAAAGAGTATAGTCAAATTCAAGCTGAAGTACTTAGCAAGATAATTGCAAGTGAAGTTAAGGATAAACTTAAAGGTTCAATTTACATTTCAAGTTATATCTTATATTTTATTTAAATCATTTTTCAATAATCTTTCTTTGTATAAATTATTAATTAAAATAGTAAATACTTACTATTAAGTATTTTTAATTAAAATAACATTTATTGGAACTATTATAGTTTTTATACATGTTTAAAAAAATTAGATGAATAATTTTTATAGAAAAATGATAAATTATTGTTATTTATAGATCAGTGTTTAGACAGTCGTTACAAGTTGATGGTACAAGTTCTCTTGGGTGAACGACATGGTGCTGGTATAAAAAGTGGAGCTCGTTGTATTTGGGATGCTGATACAGACACGCTTGCCTATGATCAGTTTTTAAATGTAAGCTTAAATAGACAAAATACATTTAAAATTATATATGAAAAATATAAAAAAGAAAGAATATTGACTATTTTTGAAAAACTTTTAAAAACTCGATACTAAAATTGTTATAATTTATTAAACTAATTAATAACTTGTAGAGATAAAGAATAAAGTACATGATATTATTAATAATCTCAACTTATTATTTTAGTCATAACTCATAATATAAAATTAAATAATAAAAATATAATTAATAAAAACTAAATTATTTTATCTAAGTTCAAAATAATTATATAAGTAAGATACCTAATTTTCTAATTATTTCAATAAAAATAAACTAGTTAATAAATTACAACAACTATAATTATTTATTAATATAATTAAATATAATATTTCAAATGTTATTTTTGAAATTATATATATATTATATAAGGTCATTTGCCGTGCTCGTCTAATTTTCTTTGTAAATTTTTATTATTTCTAATCTTGAAATATTTTTATAAAAAGTTGGCATTTTAACCATTTTTAAACTTGTTATTTTTTACTATTTTTAACTTTTAAGTTTTACTACATTTACTTAAATGGAAACCAAGGTTTTTAATTTATTAGCATTTAAAGTTTAAAAGATAAGAGTACTGTCTATCTAAACTTTAAATGCTTATAAATAGGGATATAAGAATAAAAATATGTTATTTATTTGTTTTATTTAAAATAATTCTCCGACTAAACCGTCACCATTTTTCATTTACAAACCTTTAACAATATGTTTTTTCTCATTATTTTAATTAAAATAAATACATATATTGATTTTTTTTTATTAGAATAAAATTCATACCCTACTAATAAATAATGTAGGTACCTACTGTTAGTTCAATAGGTACCTATTCGATATTGATATTTTAGAAAAATATTCCGTATCGAAATATAAAGTTAAAAATATAGATTACATTAAAAAAAGTATAAAAGATAGAAAATCTAACATTTTTTTTATAAAAATTTAGTAAAATAAATATCTCAAGTTTATTATAAATTAAAAAAAATGAATATTCACAGAAAAAAATTGGTAAGCATGATTAAAGAATCACCCATTTTATTAATATTTATTTTTAATTGTATAATGACTTATTTTATCAGTTATAATTAATATAAATTATAATAACAAAATATTAAAACACATTTCACGTGTATTTCTGAAATATTAATTTATTTTAAATCAATTATATGAAAATAATTTGAATATTATTAAATAATAAATTCTTTTCTGTTCTAGGAAACAATATTTTGTATGGCAGTAGTGTTTGCTGTGTATTTTTATTAATATTATCTAAAGAAATATTCTAATTTGGTCATTCTGGTAAAATTAAAAAATTATTACAATTTGATATTACAATTGATTGGCATAAATTGTTTATTAGTGGATATTTTAATAATAATTTTTATAGTAAACAAATAACAATCTAATGTTACATAAATATTTGGATCAGAATTGAAAATATAAAATTAGTCAAATTTAGTATCTTAACACTATGTCTAATGAACACATTGACAATGTTTGGGGTGATCTTGTAAATTTACCTGCAGATCCTCCTGAAATGCGCCAAATGTGTTGTTCGTGCGAGTGAGTTATATATTTAAATTAATTTACATAAAATAACTTATGTTCCTTACATTATATTAATTTTATATTTATAATAATGTTAGCTCACCCATTTTTAAGAAATTCTATATAGGCAATTAAAAAAAATTGCATTTATGATTATTAAAAAGTCTTTAAATAAATTATAAAAATAATTTTACAAGTGATCCCATGTCGATATCATTTGTTATTGTTGTTATTTTTATTTATTTTAAAAACTATTGGAAATATTACTTTTGAATTTATTATTTTTATCGACTTAAAAATATCATTAAAAGATAAAACAAAATTATAAAAAAACTTCATTATCTAGCTTTTTTTTTTTTTTTATTATTAGGTATTATTTATATTTTATTTTTAAACTCATTTTATGAGTAGTTCCTTAACTCAACATTTTAATTTTTAAATAACTATAAATCTTTAAAAAAATTAATATATCGAAAAATCCTATATTAAAGTATTGGATAATATTGTTGTCTATCGGTTGTTTTTTGTTTCGTATTTCTAAGATCTTTGTAAGTTGATAAAAGTAAGAAATGCTAATGCAAGTTTTTCATAAAAAAAATTGTTTGCATTGACATCTTCTCAAATTCAAGAATTAGATTTGATCTCTTTTAATTTTAATTTTGTTACTTTAGACGACCACGTAATGTGTGCTGGTGTAATTACTTGCCAAAAACAAGGCTAAAGCCAAAATGTAAAATTATTCTACTGCAACACCCTGCAGAAGAAAAAAGAAGTCTCCGTACTGCTCCTATGTTAACATTAGGGTTAGCAGAAGACAGATGTGTTGTTTATAAAGGAAAACGATTTCCTACAAAAAAGTAAATATGCTTTTTTATTTTACAATAATTTAGTTTTTGTAGTCATAAACTGTAATATTCGACATTTATAATTGGTGTATGGTAAATGTTGACCACACTTAAGCACAGTGTATACTATAAGGTATTATCGTTTTATTAACAAATGATTATCAAGACATCAATGAAAAGAAAAATAATGCACTATTGAAAAATAGAACAATCTTTTTGTAAAATATTGTTTAACAAAATAGTTACAGTAGTATAATTTTCCAGTAGTTTCCTTAAGCTTGAAGAAAACTGGACCATCAACATAACCCACTTTAATACATTATTTTAATTAAATTTATTAATTTAAAATTATTTTCATAATAAATTTATCAAACTTAGATTATGCATAGTGCATAATTAATATTGGTCAAGTATTGTTATATTATAATAATGTGACCACTGTCCAAAATAATAAAGCATTGCTATTATAATGACAATTTTTTCTCTAAACTTGGTTTACTTTATTATTTTAATCATCTTGACTTCAATAGAAATTACTTGCCAACTGTTGCAGAAACTACCTATTTTTTTTTTATAAGTGGGTTTCTAATTTTTATTTAATGCAAAAATTAAATATATAAATATACATTACAACTTGTCATAATGCATTTAAGGGAAAATAGAAATAAAAATCTCAGGTAACAGGGTATAACAGCTAGTATATTAATATTGTTAATTAATTAAAACATATTATTATGGTGCAATAATCTTAAGTAAAACTACTTGAACTATTTTTCAGACATGCTGGCCTATGGGATATTCTATCCTCTAAACATTCTGTGTTACTGTATCCTTCTCAAAAAGCAATAGATATAGTTGATCTACCGAAAGATACAGAACTTTGTAATTTAATTATTCTTGATGGTACTTGGCCACAAGCCAAGGCTATATACAATAATACACAACTGCTCCAATCAATGATACATGTTAGTATACATACAGTTTACTATATTAAGTACACATATAAATCACCAATCATATCCCATATAACAAATAATCTAATCATAGAAATGTGCACTCAGGGAGACAGTTGCTTTTCCTGCAAGATTTACTGTCATTGTATTTTCCAATCGATGTCAACAATTTTAATTTCAATATGTTACTTGAATCGGTTAAAATTATGGTTATTTTTTTTTTTAGGCTTATTTAAACAATAAGTCTCAAAAATTTAATTATATTACATAATATTATTGATTATAAATTATAATAAATATGATCATAAATTAGTAATTTATAATCAATGATAATATGTACAATTATATAGTACTTAAAGATGTAAAAAATAGAATTTGGACCCATTGTGATTAAAAAAAAGATGATAATATGATGTTTTTGTTAAAATTAACAAATTTAACTAGATTCTTGTTAAATGTAAAAAGCTATTCAGTATACCAATCTTTCGAAAATACCATTACATTATTTTTAATCCGACAAACCATTAGGATGATACAGATCAAATTAAAATGCAACTAGTTTTTTTAAAAACGAATTTAAAACTTGGGTTTATGTGGTTTTGGTTGGATTTTACCTTAGAAGAAATTCTAATTATTTTTTTATTTATTAATGTAAACTGCGGCTACTTGTCCATTGGTATATTTTACTTACATTTATACAATTATATTTTGATATGAGTCTTGTGTTTTCAAGGAATTTTAAGCCATTATTTCTTGATACGGCTTGAACAAATTTTTAATTTACAATTTAGTTCAATTTTTATATTTTCTCTATTTAAAAAATATACAAAATTAAAATGTGGAGTTCCAAAATGCTTTTGTGTCTAATAATTTGTTAAAATATATACCTGTATATTTCATATATATTTTGTATACTAACGTATTGTAGTAGTTTGTAATTTTTTTTTTTTTATCAAAAACCAAACAATAATAATTGAAAAGCTATCCTGTCCTCTCCTGTCATGAATATCTGCAATTGTGATCATGTGAGTATACTAGTTAAACTCTAGTTGTAAAACTATGATGTATATGTTTATCCTTATTCCTTATATATACCATATTTTGTTTTATATAGTAAACATGTTAATATCTTTGAATTGTGTAATGTTATTTTATAACAATGTATGTATTGTTCATACATAATTATTTATGTTTTTAATAATTTAGGTAAAATTGATGCATAAATATGAAAGTCATTATATTATCAGGACACAACCAACAGATGGATGTCTTTCTACATTAGAAACTGCTATTGAAGCACTAACATTATTAGAAAACGATGAATCATACAAAAATGTATTGCTAAAACCTCTAAATGCTCTATGTAATTTTCAACTTCAACATGGTGCAGTAACACATCAAAGCAAAGAATTTAAAAAACGAAATCGCACTTATCCTAAATTAATAGGAAGACGACTTCGGCAATATTTAGATGGCGACGATGAATATTAGTACATGTATTTAAAACATAATGTATACTGCCATGTATTTTTAGATAAATAATATGATTACATTTTTAATAATATAGTTAATGTTATAAACATAGTCTATCATTATTCATTACTATCTCTCTGGACCTACCTGACTTAATATTTATCATAGACTTATAATATTGTAAGTCTATGTTATTATTTATTATATTAAAAGTTATATGGGAAAAGTATTATGTATTATTATGTAGAACAGTATTATGGCAAAAAAACAGTAAGCGTACTTTTTACATTTTATTTTAAGCAACGCCATTTACACAATAATTGGTCTTCCCTAAACATCAATATTATTTTTGATGAGGGGTGGGGGTGCTTGTCCTAAACTGCCGACAGTATCTGTAAATGATGACATGCACCCCTCCCCCAAATATTTTATTCTAAAATCGTGCTTTAATAGGATAAAACATATACCAAAGTATCAAAATTATTATTATTATTTTTTTTTTTTAAGTAAATAAAAATACAATATTTATAAAAATTATGTTTTTGAATCCAATCCTTCTTAATAATTATCGCTTATGGTACGAATAACAGTCAATATAGTATGTATTGTCCACCACTCAACAATTTCCCTTTTGAAATTTCTTCTAATTTTTATATATGTAGACATTGCCTTACATTGATGGTAGGTACTATGTGTAAATCAATGATTTAGATTAGTAAAGAAAATATCTGTTGATTGAAAGAATGAGAGGTGGGTGGATGTGATGGTGAGTAATATGAGAAAAATGGGAGTAAGAAGATTTCCCATATGATTTGGGATAGACTGTGAAGAAGAAGAAGAGGTATAGTTCTTTAAGAACCATACGACACAGAAAAATGACATGGGCTCAATCGATAGATAGGTAGGTAGTAATAAAATTTGTTTACTATTTGTTGAGCAGCTAGAGCTCCAGAAAGAAGGCGGTACACAGAAATTTGTAAATAATTGGTTTATTCATAATATGTTCTATGTAAAATACAGATAAATTATAGAAAATGCATTCCCATCTGTTTTGCTGTTGGAGTTAATGATGCTGATTTTTCTATCAATCAGATAAAGTGAATTTTTGTTCCACATATTTTATAGTTTGTTCTCTTTAACAAATACATAAAATAAATGATTTATTTAACTTGATAATCATATCGAATATTAATACTTATAGATTATTTATTGAAGAAAAAAATAATTTTAATTAGTGTCGTTTCATATACAAAATCCGATAAAACGCGTAAAAATTTGAATCTGTTTAAAAAAATAAATATTATTAAAGATTTTTAAAAAAATGTTTAAGATTAAAAGTACTCCAATATATACAATAAATCTTCAGGTATTATGAAATTAATATTTGGTAACCATCAAGAACCTACTTTAAAAGTTATCACAATTTTACTAATATGCTATACCTATCGGATAATTATTAAATTTCAGATTAAAGAAATAATGAATTTTCGTATTTATAGTACTTGTTCATAACAACTCGTAACTAGCAACTACTAATTACTATTTTTTATTATTATCATTATTAGCGTCATCAATAAAGATTATCTTCATTTTATATCTAATTGGCTTGTCCAGTGTCTAATATTGTTAATTTCATATTTGAAGCTTGTCGGTGTAAAATATGCCCTTCAAATTTCGAATAAAATTAATTTTTTTCCGATTTTAAGAAATAATTATTTTTTATTTATCGTTTAAATTAAGTACCTATATTAATTTAAAATGTATAGTATTACAACTAATGACAATTTATTTAAGTTTCCACGAGAATTGGGCAGTGAAGTAAACATGTATACACCATTATTCGAATTCATTTTAAGTAAATTTAATTACACATTCTCCGATACCTAGTGCAGTAAATAAGTTACGTACTTTTTTACGGCCATTTTGTGTTAATGCATTTAAAAGGTGAACTGTCTCATTATTCAGAGTACCTTTCGACGACAAAATATAAATTGGCTTTCAAAAAATAATACGTTTCCACAAGTTTTTATGTGAATTACCTATTAATATTGTGAAGAGCAAAAATCGCTCAAAATCATTTGACAGTTATTGAGATAGACAAGAGAAGATTACCTACTCAATTATTTCGACCAATTCCTAAATTGGTTAAATATTCTTTTAAAAATTTAATAAAATCTAAGAATGCAAAATGAGTTATTGATTACCTATATTATTAATAATCCAAAAGAAACATTAAATAGATAAAGCAATTTGTTAATAATAATAATCAGTCTATACAAAATACAAATAGACATAAATTCATCTGATAAATCTCTAGGTAGGTATATTAATTATTAATATCTGCAAAAATATCAATATAATACAATTCGTAATGCTATACTTTCGAAGGACTTAATAACAGTTTTTCCAGTTATTTAAAAGTTCAAGAAACTAAATTGCAACATTACCCTCCTAAAACGATATTTCAATTACAAAAGTAGAAGTAAAAATTAAACTACAAAGTTTATTAAACCATACCTACTACATAACGAATATTCAAACGAATTAATCAAGATAGAATATTATAAAATATTTAGCAATTTAACACTCTTATCTAAATGGCGTTTTAGTACCATTGAAATTGATTGTTAACATTAGTTCAACTGCAATTTGGGAAAACCTAAGTCCATCGTCAACTCGTTTTTGCAGGCCAATTTTATTTGAATTCATCAAAGAATCAAGAGAAATAATTAAGGAAAAATTCGATTTAATTAATTATGAAATATCGAAGTTCGAGATAAATGTAGGATTAACTTTTGGGGTAGTTAAATAAGGTACATAACGAATGACGGAAACACAGCAAGAATGTTTTTCGAAAATCCAAGTTTAACTGCCGGAATTACAGGATTAGATGAGTCCTTTATAAGTCAATTTTCAGTAATTTTACGAACTATAGCTTCCGGAAAGGCTATTAATATTACCAAGTTTGGTGAGTATACCAGACAAACAGTAGAAAATTATATTAAGTTATATGGACGGTATTATATGCCAGCTTCATTCCATAAGATATTAATTCATGGAGAATATATTATAAAATATGCATTAGTTCCAATTGGTTAACTTTCTGAAGAAGCTCAAGAGGCTACAAATAAAAATTTTAAAAGGTACTGAGAACACAACACTAGAAAATGCTCAAGAATTGCACATAATGAGGATTAATTCATAATATTTTAATATATATCCATATACATCAAATATAACACCTCATTTTGAATATGGAGCGACAAAAAAAACTATTTACCGAAGCAGTTCAATTACTTATTAGTGAAAATACAATCTACAAAGAGAAAGAAAACGAATAAGATGATGATATATCATCATAATATCATGATGATAGTGAATATATAACAGGTACAGAATCAAATGAAAGTAGTGAATAACAATAAACAACATTAAAATATAAATAATGGTATAATAATATAATATAAATAATTAGGTAGGTACCTACTTATTAATTTTTGTAAATTATACCCTAAAAAAATGTATAGGTATAGTTCCCAATTGTTAATTTTATTATAATACACATTAACCAACCAACTAGTATATAGATTAGTATTTATATAATAAATTGTATTAATTCCATTTAAATAAAATAAAATAATCTGTAAAATAACTTACCCTTAATTGTTACCAAATTTTGACATCATTATACCTCACGATATATAGTATGTGTAAGTACATTAACTATAATATATTATATATAATAACAGAATTCATTATTTATTTTATGTATATGTTGAAGAGAACAAACTTTAAAATATGTGGTAATAAAAATTTACTTTATCTGTTTTATGGAAAAATCAACATCTTTAACTTCAATAGCAAACGGAGGGGAATGAATTTTCTATAATAATTTATTTATATATAGAACATATTATGAATAAACCAATTATTTACAAATTTCAACTAAAAAAATTTCAAAAACCACCGTGCAGCGTGGCGTCATAAGATCATACAACACAGCAGCGGTCTATGCTTTTACATAGGAATCACTGACGCGGCTTAAGATAATAATTTATATTATCTGTTATATTCAACGAAAATGAAAAATTAATACAAGTTTTATCATATAAAAATGTTTAAATAAATGTTTTATAAAAATATATAAGATATTTAAAATACAGCATATGCCTGGAGATTTTAAGGAATTCTAATAAGACGTTTCCGGGAAAATGAAAATGAAACAATCTAAAAATAATCTCGTGTCAGTATCATTTTTTTTATTTTATAATCATAATATTTATTTAAAAAACATGTTTATGCAAAAAGAAAACGAACAATTATTTTGGTTGTTTTTGAGTATCTACACCCACCATAAAATTTGTAGGTGACAATATTCCAATTAAACTTTAAAATACAATTTTAATGCAATGTCGTTTTATTTTGCAAGAACATATTTTACCACTGTAAGTCATTGCGATAAATATTAAACGATAACAGATATATTTTCCTAATTTAATATTTGGTAAACTTCTATTTTCGAGTTTTCAAAATTTTCATGTATAATTATTTCATATAAAAACACCAAATTTCTAATAAACTGCTAATACGGTGGTAATATCTTGCACATTAAATGATTATTAGAGATAGACTTGATGTCCAAAAAAAAATAAAAAATAAGAAAAATACAATTTTATATTCTAAAAATTTCCACAATATAAAAAAATACAGAATTTTTTGAAAAATGTATACATACATTCCGTGAAAAAAATGATAGTGAAGTCAAAATTTGGTGGTCAGATTCAGTATAAAAGGTATAATGATTTAAAGTTTGTTAGCATATATAAAACATATTTTACACTGTGTCAGTACTAAAAAAGGTCATTTTTCACAATCAGAAATTGTGATTTCTACTTTTATATTCATTATACATATACAGATCTTACACATATATATCACCTTCATCTGTATTATTACATATTTATTTCACCTGACCTTTAAACCGAGCCAGGTTATTGAAAAGTCCGGTAAAAAAACATTGTCCCAGACTACCTCAAAAAATGTTTGACTATAGGACTACTAAACTAAATACTAATCTAAATATATAAATTATAAATAATGGATTTTAATGTTTTTTATTTTGATTATAGTTATATGGAAATCAATCCTTTTTGGAATATTATATACATTAAAATAATAAAAACATGTTTGGTTTGTTAAACTCTAAAGATGTTTTGTACAATTCTACTGACAAAATGTATAACTATTTAATGTTTTCATTACTTTTGTGTTTTTAAATTATATACTAAAATAAAATTAGGTATCTACAATCTTATATATACTTGCCATATGTTTAAAGCATGACTCAGGGGGCGGATAATTTAGCGCCCATTTCACTTCACCCAGCACCTGATTTGTTTTTAAAAATGCAGGTCACTGTTATGCTGCTATGGCTATGTATGATGGAGTAAATTATTTTAAGCCGGCCTACCATTGCGATTGATTATGCTCTTAACATGCGGCAAGTATAATATTTTGATTACAAATATTATTGTATTAGCAACATTATACATTATTTTCCTCAAAAAATTTAATAGTTTTAGTAATAAATATAGATTAGAATTAATTACAATTTATAGTAAATAAAAGAAAATAAAACAGTCAAGTTAGATATTTTTAAGGTATACTTATAAATATAAAACTAAGTATGCTTAAACTAAGAACAATTTATCAGTCAATTATTGTATCAGATAATAATTATAAAATTAGATAATCACTAATTATAATTATTATTCTAGTAACAATTACAAAATTAAATGTACAATTTGTAATATACTCATAGGGTATATAATATTAATTTTAAAAATAAATGATATTTTTTAAGTTTAATGTTTATTCATATAAATGAGCTATATTAATGTAATAGAATATTTTGTATTTAAATGAATAATTTTACAAACATAATAATTATTATATTATTATTTAATAGAATAAAAAAAAAAAAAATAATATGATATATCATAATTTTTTGTATACTCGTATATCTTTATAGAACTGCTGAAAAATAAAAATAAATTGAAGCACAATAAGACAAATAATAATTTTACAAAATTATATTTTATCAGTTCTCTAACTTACCTTAAATTAATATCACAAATAATTTTGAGTCTTTTTTGTAAAGTTCATACCATATATTATTTATTATGAAATCCACTTAAACCCATTTGTCACTGAACATGAAAACAAAGAACCAAAACAATACATGATTAATTATTTAAAATTACTATTAATCTAAGGTTCTATTTGTGAAAACATGAATTATATTTAATATTTATCAATCATATAACTAAACTGTTGACTCCATTTAATTTATACAATAGCACTCTCTCTCTCTCAATAAATTTAATTAAAAAATAAGTTTTTAGAAATTTGTAATTTCATAACATTCAAGAAATTAAATTGTAAAACTATTATAAGATATAATAGTTTGGTTTTTGTATTTCTACCAAAATCAATATGAAGAACCAAAATCAAACTGGTTAAGTACTAAAAAATTAAAAACCAATACTTTAAAGTTTAAATACAAAAATTAAAACAATTTTCTAAAATAAATTATTTGGGATTAGTAAAAATGAAATTGCCAATTTATAAAAATAATAACCAAATCAACCAACTTTATTTAACATTTCAAAATAAAATTACCACTTGAAAATTTGTTTTACTGGACTAAAAACCATCACCAAAACCCATGTCACTAAATTTGAAACCTAAACCTATTCAATATTATTTGTATAGATACAAATCCTGTAGTCTGTCTATTAGCATGTGGTCTACCAACAAAAACTTTTGAGTTTAGAGTGCAGTCTACTAAGTAAAGTATTATTATTTTTATTATTTTTTAATAAACAATTTGTGGACTATTCGATGATAAAAAAAAGTTTAAAAAGTCCACTCTGCAAGCATACTAAATTCCTAGTTTCTAAACATATTTTAAACAATAATTTAAAAATATCAAACAAAACAAATAATATCTATATCTCCCTAGATACCAAATAAACAATCGTAACTACAGGCGGAAGGGATAACAAGGATATAAGAAAATTGCCCAATAATATAATAATTAAGTACAAAAAAAAAAAAATTTATTGCTGAATCTTTGTTTTTTAAATATTATATTTAAAAAATTATGAGAAAGAACGAACAAACACAAATAGTTTTACGATACCAAAAGTTTTGTTATATTTATCTGATAGAAAAACAATAAATAATAATTATAAATATTAAAGACATCATGATGACATATCTCTATAGTCTATTGCAATAATAGCAATTTTTATTGGACATTTTTGGACCAATCATTATACACAGTGTTAAATAACATATAGAATGTTTTAAAGAGTTGACCACACGCTAAACTTGTAAGTTTTTTTTGGTAGACCATACATACATTAAAATAGCCAGTAGACCGTATGCTAATAGACAGCCTATTCTGTACTGAAATTCATATGAATTCAAAAATAGAACCTATGATTATATTATTAATAAACATCACTACAGAATATACTTGTATATTTGCAGTCAGATTTAATGATATTTATTTAGTTAATATACCTTGTCTCATGAAAGAAAGATAGCGTTTCGCGCATGTTAGACTGTGCCACAAATCGCTGTCGAGCCGTCGATCCGTTGTGTAGTTACAACTGATCTGAGTGTGGAAGGAGCACTAGGCAAGGTGTGGCGTGGGGATGCGCTAGACCGACCGGTTTTTGTCAAGACCCACTACCTTTCTTTCATGAGACAAGGTATATATAACATTATACATTATAGTATATAATATTTCGTTTATAATATTCAGCTAATATTTCCTCCGTGAATCTTTTTAAAAAATGAATTTTTTGTAAACTTTAAATACCTATTTATCTTACTACATTTTTATAAAAAATTGAATTTTTTAATCTTTTTATCCTTAATATTTTTTAGGATGTATACTTTTCTTAAATAGCAACCTACCTATATTTTTGACTTGATATTCCAACATAGAATATTTTTCTGAAAATGTTGTATCAATATCGAACATTGAATCAACAGTTAATTATTTAATAGCATTTAAAGATTAAAGGGCAAAGTATTAAAGGGTATAGGGTACTATAAAAAGTAATCCCCATACCTCTAAATACTTCCAACCTAACTTTATAAATGTTTATAAATAATAAACTCTTGGATCAATATTCCATATTGATACATGAACATTTAAAAAAAAAATGTCTGCATTAGAACGTCAAGTTAAAAATATAGGTTGCTATTAATAAAATTATAAAATCTAAAAAATAATAAAAATTCCAACTGTTTATAAAATATAGTGAAATAATTATACCTATAACTAAAGTTTGCAAAAAATTGATTTTTTTAAAAAGATTCACAGAGAAAATTAAGTGAACACAATAAAAGAATCAACATGTATATAATATACAAATATATCTAATATTAATTTATAATCATAAAATAATATAATATGAGTACTATTATATTATAATAGTATATTTTATACTGACAAATAAATTAATCAAAAATATTTCAATAAAACCTTTTTTTTTTTCCAAATATTGACTCTGCATCGGGTGTCCCCTTATTTGGTAATGGCTTTTTATCTTTAATACTAATAGTGATGGGTTTTTGCATTACTTGAGCCAAATCTTTATAATCTTCTTCTTCTTGTCTATTATTGATATCTAAAGTAAGTTGTTTTACTCTTCTCAACTCTGCTTGTTCAGCCATTTCTTGGTTTTTCAGATTTGATGCCAATTCAGAATCTATTGGTACTTGCAAGCTTTTGAATGTTTGTTTGTTACCTTTTTTCAACATAAGTATAAAATTCACAGAGTTATCTTCATTTGTACTCTGTAACTGCTCATATGTTTTTTTACTGTACTTCTTTAAGTGGAATGGAATTGATATTTCTGTTTGCGGACGTGTTGCTTCTTTTGTCCGTTCTTGTATGTTATCACTGACCATTTTATCAAAAGATTCTAAAAATTCAAAGTCCTCAGGATCTTCAATTTTACGACGGACAGGCTCATCTGGAGTTTTATAACTACAAATAGTGGCATCACTATCTTCATCTGTAGACTCCACATCAGAGTCATCATCTTCTAAATGTTGTCTATCATCTATTTCTTCATCAATGGTAGCTAATTGAGATTCTTCACTTTCTTTAAGATTATATTGTTGAATAAGTTTCTCTTGAAGTAAAATAACTATCTTTTGAGCCTCAAGGAAACAGTTTTTCATCTTGAAGTTAGGTCTAAGTTTTTTTAATATGTCTGTAACTAAGTAATCAATTGTAACAGGAAAAGGATTTTGTGTATCCCATGTAGTACTTGATTTTTTTAACCAAAAATAATATTGAAAATATAGAATAAAGCAATCCAATTTAAGTTTACCAGGCCCACGGTTGAAAAACTCACCACAAGTGTCAAGTAAAACGCATATAAGTCTTAATCGAAACAAATTTTGAGGAGGATCAAATGTGGAATAAAAATCTGGATCATATACAACACCAAATGACACGAGACTGTATAACACTTTGAATACATCATTACTTTCTATTAATCTATAATTATATAGCTCACCAAAATACTTGATCATAGCTATCCTTCTTTGATTGAATTTTACTAAATTTGTTTCCAGACCAACACGTATATCTTCCATAACACCATCTACAACTCGTGTACCAATTGAATCGTCATAATCAACAAAAGCTGCAACTAAACATGCCAAATCTGATATCATTGGATAAGTAACATTCCAAGCTTCTGTTAAACATTTTATTAAATATGTTTTCTCTGCTACATTTTCCCAATCCATTTGTTTAAGAAGGCTTAAAATCATATTCTCTTTTTCTGGTGCATCTTTTAGCTCATTATACAATAAATGTCTAATAAACTCATGTAATATAGGTCTTTGCTTTTTCATAATAGCTGGCGAATCAGTAGGGTTAACAAAATAATAAGCATTTTCAATCATTGTGACATATACTGGTCTGAGAGCTGAAATTGATTTTACTCTCATCATTTGTTCTAAATAAATTTTAGTGCGGTGATGACTGTCTGGTGATCGATACAAAAATCTGCCAGCTGTTTCTAATAAAGCACAACCCATTTCTATATGATGATGAGTAAAATCATTTAACAGCATTTTAAAACAGTGTAATGCTTCAGATTTGGCCATTAGGTTAAACTTAACCATTTCCCCTATGTAACGTACAACTTTAAGTTTGGTTTCGATGTTAATTTGATCTTTTTTCTTTACATTGTATCTAAAATCACTTTTTAATAAAGAACATAGCTCAAGAGCAACTTCTGGCATTAAAGGATTTAATATAGCTACTAAACGTGTATAGAATGGTAAAAGGTCTACTCTTGTTCTAGGTACACTAAATAAAACTTTAACTAATTTTTTACGATTGTTTTTAGTGTTAAGGTATATTAAAAATTCAATCGCCAAATTATCAATCATTTCTCGATTAACACACTTTGGTAAATGTTCAATAAATGATTCAAATATAACTTTGGTACCAATATTGGATACTTCAACTTCCACAGCATCTTTAATATCTAACAAACTTTTCTTTGTATTACATTCACCTTCAGTTTCATCAGATTCGTCAAGCTTCTTGTTTTTATCAGGAATATAATTACTAAGATTTGGAAATTCTTCATAAAATTTTTGAGTTTCTTCATCTTCCCATAGACTGGTTAATTCTGATGGTGTTGTTCCAATAATATCTAATTCTGTATCTGTCAAGTCTTCAGTTGAACTATTTTTTTTCTCTTCTTTCAATACAACGACTGGTTCATTGAGTATATCAGCAAAAGTTAATGCTGAACTATAAAGTTTTTGATACATAACATTCATTTGTTCATTTTTAGCTTTACGTTCAGGTCTAAGTTCTCCTTTGGTTTGTAATATTTTTTCATTTTGTTTTTCAGCATACTCTAGGTCACTATGCATTCTTTTTACATGATTACATAAAGATATATAATACTCTTTCAACAATGCTCTAACATTTTTTTGTTTGTCATTGGAAAGCATATCACTTTTTGGTATTTCAACATTATACTTTTCCCCTAAATCTTGAATTTCTTTAGGAATTAATCCAGCATAGTCATCGCCACAGTATTTACAAAAACTTAGTATGATATTCAAATTGTTATGTTCCTGAAGATCAGAATTAATTAAAATAGTTAATATACTGCCAAGTAAAACAAGACCTTCTTTTTGAGGAACAATACCAGCAGATGTAAGATCAGCAAATAACCTGAGATCTACTCTAAATTTACTCATATTAGTAATTTTATCTTCTTTTTTAATATTTAATATTTTTTGCCACTGTTCAAAGAAAATTTTTGAAAAATCTGAATAAGTTGTATTTAATTGGGTACATAATAATATCATGGCATCAATTTCAGTCATTTTTAGTTTAATTTCAGTAAGAGCTGACACCACTTCTGATAGATATTTGGTCAAATTCAAAGAATTCATATCTTTAAGTAACTGATCAAGTTGAGGAGGAGGAAAGTTTTTAAGTTTTCTAATGAATGCTGTATTTTTTTTTAGGCTGGAGTCGCGCTTAGATATTTCGGATTCGTCAGGGAATGTACATTCTTGGTTATTTTGTCTTAATTTTTTCTTTTCTTCTTGTCTGGTTACACATTCTGAGACGAAACTTAACAATGTTTGTTTCTCTTTCTTTTCTATCTCTTCTTCGGTTTCTATTTGGGTAGCCACAGGTGATGAATCACTAGATTCGGGGTTCATACTGGTAGATGGTATAACAGGAATATTGCCAATTGATTGACGCACATTATCAACAGCTTTTGAAAGTTTTTCTAAAGAGTCTGATACTTCAACAGGAGTTTTGGATACTTTGGTTCGTTTCGTACAGTCGTTCTTCATGTTTTCATAATATCTTTTATTTACCTTTAACAAAATATGAAAAATTCACTAAATAAGTTTGTACTCTACTAATAATCATCGAAAAAATTCACTTCATAACAATAGTAAAATGCATTTCCTTATTGCTGAATAGGTACTCACAATTGACATCAGAAAATAGAAAATCGCAAAACATCAACATTGAACATAAAAAATATCAGTAGGTAGACAGTAATCACTATAATCACTACATGAATAAAAAAATGTTGATATTTCAACCACAGAATAACCATAGAGCAGGGTTGAACGTTTAATAATTTATAGGTTATAACATGCGTGATAAGAAAGTAAGAAATTAATGATAAAAAAATCTCGTGTTTATTATTTATTTGAAATACGAAAATCATTTTATAAATTTGTGATTAGAGATTTCAAGTTGATTGTTAATTATAATTTTATTATATAAAATATTTTTTTGTGTTTATATTTTATTTATACTTTATAACACGTTTTAAAAATATTTAGTAATTTTTATAATTTATTTCGTGAAAATGAGTAAAATTGAAGAGAATTCACAAGACAAAAACACGAGTTCAGATGAGGAAGAAGACGAAGAAGCCAAAGTATTTATTTACAAATTAATTTTTAATTACATTTATAGATAGTAACGATGTAATTGTAATACAAAATATTTATTTGTTAAGGAATTGACCGATAATGTTGAAAAAAGTTTTTTTAAAACATTATCATGTCTTAAGAAAAATGATCCTAAGATTTATGATGAATCTGTTAAATTTTTTGATGTCTCAACTAAACAAACTACCAATAAATCTACTGACAACAGTAATAAAACTTCAAACCCTATTTATCTTGAAGAATACAAAAGGAAAATCTTATTAGAGCGTGGACCAGAATTTGATGATACTGTAGAAATCAATGGTAAATTATATTGACGATAAAAAAATAAATACTCTTTATTAAAATACAATAATATTTATTGAATTATAATATTAGATATTTGAATACTGAAAAATAATTAGGTATAATTTGCACGGTTCATCTTGAATATAGGCGACTGTTATGTTTTTTGAATTTCTGAGGTTCGACAATATGTTTATAGCATATTTTCAAGCCTCATCGCTTGCATTAATCTGTTGTTATATATTTTACTAGGCTGGTAAACCCTGTGGAAGAGAAGTAGTCTCATGACTTCAAACTTGTATTCTTCTATTTACAAGTTTTCTGACCTCGTAACTTGTGACATAAGCTAGTGTTTAAGACGAACCACACGGTTAATAAGATAAATTGATTTAAATATTCATACTTTTTTCTTTGATTTAGATGTTCTTAAAAAAGAAAAAGTTCGCATGTCATCACCTTCATATGTGGAAGAACAGCAAGCTATTAAAGAAAGTTTTAAAGGGGCTCTTAATGATAATTCTGATGATGAAGATATTTTTAAGACTCGTACTAAAACAAAAGAACAACAGGTAAATTTCTTGGAATTCACAAATATAATATTAATTTATAAATGATAAATATGTTATAGGAAAAAGAAGAAATTGATTATTTAGAATTTTTAAAAGGAAATAGAAATGAACTTGACGATGAGGAAACTAAAAATGATCTTCAATATTTGCATGATTATTGGAATAATCCTAATTTGGATGAAGGAGAACAGTTTTTATGTGATTATATATTAAACAAAAGGTATTTTTGCATTTATACTTAGGTTGGGACTTCTTAGATACCTGTAAATAATTTGTAAATGTGTTATAACTCATTTTGGAATTACATTTATAATAGATTTTTAGAAAACCCAAAAGATGAAAATTTAATAGAAGATGAAATGAGATTTTCTGAAGAGGATGAAATGCTTGAAAAACATGAAGAATTTGAACACAAATATAATTTTAGATTTGAAGAACCAGATAAAGAATTTGTAAGAAAATATTATGATTTATTTTAATTACTAGAGGTTGGATGTTACATTTGTATTTTTTTTTTTACTATTCAAATTTGTTATTAAGTAAACTATTATATATATAAATTCCATTCTATATATGTGAATGTTCGAATCTAAAGGCGCATACACACTACAGTGTATTGTGCACTCATGACTTGCATCACATAATTGTCTATATTATAAATAAGATATATAGTATACTCAAATTTTCGTTATAAATGTGATTTGATTGTTTTTGGTGACTTATACTTGTTCTAAATGTTAATTGCCCAACTTACATGCAGCTAATATGTACACAGCTTAAATAATTTATTGTCATTTTTATAAACTAATGTTATTTTATAATTTTTTTTCATTTAAAATATCTATAATAATAAAATGATCATTTTAATTTATAGTATAATTTAACATTCATTAGGTTTTATGATACAATGGCCTAGGTTGATATGTATTTTTTGAGAAAATTAAATTAAAGTTCTTAATTTATTCCTACAAACAATTCAATATTATTATACCTAAAATTGATTTTTCATTAGTATATAAGGTGTGAGAAATGAGGAAGTACATATCTGTTGATATATCATATGATAGAGTTGAGTATTGTATTACACAAGACTCATTTTAAAAGTTGTTTAGTATGATATGTTAAAATATAATTTTTTACATCTTTAATGTTTTGAGGGAATGGACATAATATTATTATTTAGTGTTTACCAATAACCATAATGTGATAACGAATACATGTATACTCTGTCCAGTAAGAGAATGGCCCGATTCTGCACATATTGATTGATGACCGAACGACCGCTGATCTGTCGTACCCTAGGTTACTGAGAACACTGGCTGGGGATGCAAGAAACCGAACCGATTATGGTCGGCTTGCGGCACGTTCTATCGCTGGACAGAGTATAGAAACTATATTTTACACATAGTGAAAGTTATATAAAATGAAAAAAATATTAATATACATGTATGAACAAAATAATATTTAATTATAATAGGTGATATAATAAATTGTATATTTTTGTTTATTTTTATAAATAATAATGAGCATATTAATTGTATAATAATATTAATTTACTTTGTTTATTTATTTATGTATCTATACACCTATAGGCTACATATATATATTTTTATACTTATATGTCTTTTTCTTTTTTTTTCTTTTACCTTCTTTACCAACTATTTTTGGTCGACCAACTTAGTCCTGCTCTTCGACATCACTCATCTCTCATATCTTTACTACAATCCCTCTTTTTTCACTTTATACTTATATGTATAATATTTCTAATATTTTATAGTAATCAAAAAAAAAATTCAGATTTTTTAATAACATGCATTTTTTTTCTGTATAATTTACTAATTTTTTAAGGAAATCCAAGTCCTATAAATTACATATTTATTATTTATATATTATATTGTTTCAATATTCAATACATTTACACTAATTATTAAATTAGGTACAATATGTTTAATATATAAAATAATAAGTAAAATTTAATTTAAAAAAAAATTGTGTATTTTTAGATTAAATCATATCCTCGTACAATGGAAAGTTCTTTAAGACGTAAGGAAGAAAAGCGCAAAAAAAAACGAGAAGAACTTACTGAAAGAAAAAAAAAAGATCTAGAAAAGCGATCCTTAGAAATTAAACAACTCAAAAAACTTAAGAAGAAAGAAATTATTGATAGAATTAGAAAAATTCAAGAAATAACTGGAAATAAACGAGTAGGATTTGAGGTATGTTTTATATTACTATTATAAATAAATATATTTTTTAAATTTAGTTTTAAGTTAATCTATTACGTATTATGTTGTAAAATGTAAATAGGATGACGAATTAGAACAGGATTTTAACCCATCCGAGTATGATCGTAAAATGCATGAGTTATTTGATGAAGAATTTTATGATAAAATGGATGATGAGAAACCAGTGTTTGATGAAGAAGAAGATGAATTTATTGTAAGCATATCATTAAAATTAAAATATGTTCCTCATACATATGACGTATGACAATTATGTTTTTATTTTTTGTTAGATGGACTGTGACTATGATCCAAGTATGAATAAAAGAAGTAAAAAACAAACTAGAGCTGCAAAACGAAAAGAAAAAAAAAAATTAATTGTTGATGGTGAAAATGAAGAAGAAGAAACCAAAAATAATAAAAAAATTCCAAAATACAATGCAGCAATGGGGTCATTTGAAAAATACATTGATGAATATTATAGTTTAGACTGTGAAGATGTAGTTAGTGGTGTACCAACTCGATATACGTACAATAAAGTACTTCCTAATGATTATGGTCTAACAATTGAAGAGGTACTGTATAAATAATTTTTCAATTTGTAGTTTGTACTATTATTCATTAATTTATAATTTATTGGTTTGTAATTTTATTTATTTTACAGATTTTATTAGCTGATGATAATGAACTTAATAAGTGGTATCCTATTGGCAAATTGACGAAAATTCAACCAGAGGCTGTTCAAAAGTTTGAAGCTAAGATTTATAAACGAAAAGCTAAAGATATTGAACTGAAAAAAAAAATGTTGCCTAGTATTTTTAAAGAGTATGTTCATAGTTTTATTAGAATCATTTATGCATATGTTTATCAATATTATATACAAATAGTAAATACATATACCTACCAGTGATTTATAATACATATTCAAGTAATTTAAACATAGATACATTTTCTCATTCAATGGAGTATCTTCGCCTTCTCTCCCAACTAATTGGGGTTGGCCACCCTAGTCCTCGATCTCCCGCTTCCTCCTCACTTACACCTGCCCACTTCATATCACTCTCTATTATATCTTACTCACCTTTTTTTTTTCTCTTACTCTTCCTCTCTCCTTCAACATAAATTCCATTTACTATTCTATACTATTCTTACTGTCTCTATCTCTCCCCTCCTAAAATATGCCTTAGTTTCTCAATCTATTCTCCCTCAATTTGTCTACTATCAGAGCCACTCCTATACATACTACCCCCTATATATTAATTTCTTATTTTGTGTTCTCTAGTCACTCCACTCATCCATCATAACATTCTCATCTTTATTATACTCATACACTGTTATATCTTCCTATTCATTGCTCAACACCAATCCGTACATCATTGTAGACCTTACTACAGTCTTATAAGATTTACCTTTTTACCTACTTGTGATTCTTCTGTCAGACAAAATACCCGATGCTTCTCTCTATTTCATCCCTCCACACTTAATCTTATGTTTTTTATCTTCTTCATAACCACTATTCTTCCATAGAACAGATCTTAAATATTTGAACCTCTCAAACTCACCCACTATATTCCCACATACAATTAATGGAATATTTACTTCTTTTTTTATATGGAATTATTAGAGTTCAGTGAGTATTGTATTTTATAACTGAGTTGAGTGTAGTAGGTACTCGAATATGGGTATATGATTTAGTTGGTAATTGAAGTCCAGGAAAATAGGAAAATAATTTAGTAATAGTATTCCTAATCAAAAATAATAAATAATAAGAATATATTTTTTGTAAATTCAAACTTTGTTTTTGTTGGAAATATCAGGTTTTCGAGTTATTTTTAGCTTTTATAATTTGATTTTCCAAAAAAAACACCAATCAAAGAATGATTTTAAATCTATGTAAATATGAGTACCTACTTGAATTTCCAAATATTAAATAAATATGAATACTCGACTCGAGTATTTGTTTCAAAAGTCGAATACTTACCCAACACTAGTAATTATAATATTAAGTATTTGAGTTATATTATAAATTATAAGCTAAATTTTTGTATAATTTAATTATTTAACTCATAACTAATATATTTTTTTAAATTATTTAAAAAAAATTGTATTGTTGAAAACATATCGTTAAACTCAAAAGTATATAACTATAACTACAATGTAGATCCATATATATATATTTCTCGAGTTTCTGGAGGTAGGTACCTATAGGAATGATGTTTTTTAAGAAACCTTGAAAATGCATTATATGATTATTTATGTTACATAAGATGTATATAGAAGAAATAAAAGTAGTAGGTGTACTTAAAAAAACTCCTTATTTTAATAGTTTTAGTGTAGATTAAGTAAAATTATTTTATGGTTTTAATTTTAATATTATAGTATAGTTAATTTTCTAAATCTAGTAACTGTATAAAATTATCTACCTATACATTTTGTATTGTATTAACTTGAAATAATACACCTCCTTTAAACTTTAAAAAAAATACCTATATATTATTGTAATACTTATAAAATGTTTTTTTAGATTTATTGATGCAGATGAAACACAAGAAGAAAAAGAAACAGTAATAAAAAAGAAAAAAAAGAAAAAGAAATCTGTAAAAAATGTTTTCAAAATAGAAGAAGTTTTACCAAATAACAACAATAAACTTCAGAATGAAAATGGGAATAATAGTAAACAGATAAAAAATAAAAATCCAATTATTAAAAACCGAGAAAAAATTCAAATTGACCATACTCAAAGTGGAAATAAAAATGTTAAGAAAGTTGAAAAACATTCAACAGACGGCCATACAGAGAATGAAAGTAAAATTATTGAACATGTTAAGAATGATGTAAAGCATCAAATAAACCAAACCCAGAACAAAAATAAAATTATTAAAAATATTAAGAAAAGTGGAAAACATCAAATTGATCATTCATCAAATAAAAATAAAAATATTAAAAGAGGTGAAAAACGAAAAATGGATCATACTCAGAATGGATTGAATAAAAAACGGAAGTTTTCAGACAAAAAGTTTAAATCTAATAAAGAACCTAGCGTTTTAGAATCAATTACAGATGATCGTCTAAAAGCATATGGAATTAATCCAAAGAAATTCAGAAATAAATTAAAGTTTGGTAATAATTAATAAAATGATTAATTAATTTAATTTAAAATGTTTTCATTTTGATTTTTTAATTGTGAATTTATTATTAATACTATCTTAAATATTTGCAATAATTTGAAGAAAAACGAGTATTATAATCTGACACAAAATATTTGTTCTTTTTTTAAAAAAAAAAAAAAGTTCTTCGTTAAAATATATAAATCTACTTTACTAGATACCTTTTTTGGATGTATTTTATCTTCTGATTCCAAGTATGTAAAAATAAAATTTCAAAAATATACAATTACAAAGTTATAGCCATTTTAAAATGGCCGATTTTACATATACTATACGTGTATGTACAGTCCATTGGAACAGCCACAGTGTAAATCTAGTTTATCAAGTCTCAAAAAATATTGGTTGAATAGTTTGGTGTTCATACTAAAAACTATGGTTAAACTTTAATTTTGTGTCATCACATCCTCTCTTCTCCTCCTTTTTCATATCTGTATTAATATAATAATTATCAAAGGATAGGGACAATGCTTATTTTACTTTATTGACTCAGAATTTTATGGTTTTATAAAAATATTTGCACTAATATATTATACCAAAATTTAATTAAACTATAACATTTTTATTAGGTATTAAAAAAGCATAGGTATAAGAAGATAATATAAGTAATTGTATTGATGTAAGATTTTGAATATTTATAATATATCCTCTATACCCTATATATATGTATATAATACCCTATAGGGTATTATAATATTATAATTATACATAATGTTATTTTCTCTTATAAAAACAAATTGTAATATATATTCCATTCATAAGTTAAAATTTTAAAATCAAATTTATATTATGCTAAAACATTAAAAGCACAGTAAATTATTTATTTTTTTAAATAAAATAAAAAAATTTTTATAACATTTTTAGCTAATAGAGTACCTATTTTAAAATTATTATTAAAGTATTAAGTTGTTTCTCATTTGTTATCTAATAGTTGTTTATTGCCTATTATTATTATTATTACCTACTATTATTTATTATAATTTTCTAAGTATAAAAATTCAATTTAATTTCATGTATGCAACTTTAAATAATAAAAATGGTGATTGGTAAAAATAAAAATAATTACACTAGATACTTTTCATAGTATGTTTGTAAACCATTAATCAGGGCCTCACGTACCTGTATATCTAGAACAATTGTAGAAATTATTTGTTTTGAAACTTTAAATAAGTACATTAAGGTAGGTACTAAAAGTTTTTTATTTTTTAATTTAAAATCACGCATGCTGCTCAAAACGTCTTTCTCACTGCCATTTTGATTACTACTGACCAAATTGTTAGACAACAATGTCATAAGTGTCGCATGACATTTCAAAATGAAAACGTCACTGGCAAAATCATCAACAATGTAGATATGTCATAGGTCTGGGGGTGGCTTTATTTATATAGGTACCTTGGTGTTCAAAACATTTTTCCACCGATCCGAGCTCGTTCTGGCTGTTATTAAATTCGCTGCCTCTACTTTGCCGTGCCTGTAAGTGTACCTATACTATTACCATTGATTATATGCCATTACTCGAGCATTTATGTCTTACCTATAACCACAATTCCAACAACGTTTGTATCACTGGAGCGTAGCTCGATCGGTTAAGTATGAACACAAAAATTGTTAAGCAAGTATACTTAAGTGATGATCGGAGGTTCGAATCCTATCGCCGACGTTAAGATTTGTTGTAAAATTTACGAAAAAAAAACTTGGGAGTCATTTGTAAACGTGTGATGGATTTTTTTTAAAGGATTTGGAATTCGATCACGAGGGTAGCAAGCCAGAAGTCGTTCTGAGTCCGATCATCGGTTCCGAAGTTGGCAATTTGTTAAGGATTTTTATTTTTCAATCTTCTCCGGCCGTCCGCGGGTAGACAATCCAACGTCTTGTCACCTCTCCGGGAGTTGGACCCCCTCAGGCCTCATTCGTGGCACTGAATTTTTTTAAATTTTTGTAATCTTATAATTTTAATTGATTCCTGGCGGTCTCCAGGTAAGATTCCCTGGGACGAATACTTGGAGCTCTGTGGAATACCTAGCTTATTCGGATTATAAGAAGAGAGTCCCCAGAGTTAAAAAAAAAAAAAAAAAAAAACGTCTCGCAGGAGCTCTGTAGGATTTCTTGTGCTATTATGGGCAATTAATAGTTATAAGAAACTTCATATCACAAGCCATGATTGTTTTTTCCGTACAGCAGAATTTGGTGTATAGGTATACAATAATATTCGCAGCCCCTTGCTGATTTTAAAATAATAATAGGTACCTATTATAAAATCGATAGAAGATAATATTTTGGAATAACCTCATATCGGGTTTTTTAAATTTATTAATTAAAAATAATAATATACTTAATATATAATATTGAAGTTTTAAAAAGTTAATTTTCACTTTTTTTAATCCATGACGAATTTTTTCTGTATAATACATTTTTAAAATTAAAACGAGATTCATTCCAAAATATTGTCCAACAGTTTTTTATAATAGGTACCTATAGGTAAAATTATACCTTAACGGTTTTGGTGTATTTTTCTGAAAATAAATATCGTGATTACACAACAAAAAAGGGTCACTATTATAATTACGACACTATTTCTAAATTGCTTTAAAAATGTATTTTAATATTTTTATAATTACCATGCGTTTTATTTTTATTTTAATTAAAATTTCTTAAAAATGTATTTTACATAATCAGAATTGTGGAATAGGTAATTGTTTTGGTACTAGAAAAAAGACGAGAACTTAAACTATAATCGTATGCCAGCTTTTTAAATTTTATTTGTAATTGCAGATTATTTACACTTTTGTAAAACGATGGGCCCAATGATGGCGGGAAAGGGATAGTTTAGGCGGTCGCGTCGGTAAATATGTCGGTAGGTACAGAAAAAAGTTGATAACTTTTTTTACTCATTAACTTTTTTGGGATATAAGTTGGGAAAATTACTCCAACGACCCCACACAAATATTTTTTAGTGTCGGCGCTGACTGCGGGCTACAGTAAATATTTTTATATTTTGTATACCTACTATTTTTTGCGATCACGAACTGCATTGATTATATATTAATAGGTAATATCATTGATTATATATTATATGATCAATGGTAATATATATAATATAACCAATGCTAATCAGGTAGGTATAGTATACCTATAATAGTTTAGAATAATTTAGAGCGTGAATGTGATTTTTAAGTTTTAACAAATATATCGTGATGACACAATGATAAATGACACAAAACTATTTTTAAATCACTTTTATATATACTTACATATTTTTGAATTATTGGATTTTCATTTTTTTTTTTTAAATGTAAAAATTGCCTATATAGAACCCATAAATCGATTTCTTTTATCAAAATTATGACCACCTATTGGGACCAATATGACGCAGGATCTTGTTGTCAGCATACCCAAACCATATCAATTATTATCAATATGAATTATCAAATAATACACCATGGTTGGTGAATAAGACAATTTTGCCGATTGCCGACTGTCAACAACTTATCCCCACTTTGATTTCATTTTCTTTGAATATAATGTAATACAAATCTATTTGTATTATATTTTCTACGATTTAGTTCGTACTGTTCGTGGATAGGTATTTTATTAGTTTTTGCAAGCCAGAAAGTTTTAGAAAGTAAAAATGTCTTGGATTCCTTTAGAATCCAACCCGACGGTAAGTTAGTAGTTTTGGTAAAAATAATAAATAAACAATTGAAATTAAAATTTGGAGTTTTAAAAGTTTGATTTTATTTAGATCAAATTTTTAAACAATATTGTCATTTATATTACCCATTTATAATATTTTATTTTTTCGTTTCTGCAAACATTATGCATGTAAGATGTACCTATCTGTATTAACTAAAAAAAAAATCTGAACAATTTTTAAACCATTACCTAGAAATATTTAAATAGGTTTTAAGTTCGTTGAATAGTATATTTTTTAATTATTTCCAAAATATCTTATTTGTTTTCTGTAGTACCTATATAGTGTTATAATTTTTTTCTTATATTATTTATTCCTAAATTTGATTGTATCATGAAATTTAAATACTAAAAATTAAATAGATAATATTTATTATTGTATTTTTAAATCTTATTACATACATTCTTGAATAAATTTGATTTATCTATGTACCTAGAATACCTAGATATTCCATAAATGACATTAATTTAGCAATGATATTTTTTTGTTGTTTTAGGTGATGAACAAGGTAAGAAATAATTATAAATATTTCATTATCTATGGAGTTTTTAATAGCTAATGTTTTTCAAGATCAGGTATAAGTATAGTATTTATATATTTTGTGAATTATTGTTGAAAAACTATTAGAAGTTGCGTGGATTACAGCTCATTTTTACACTCCTGATTATATCTATGATTCACCAGTAAACATAATTGAAACTACTATAACAGTAATTAATTGTCGAAGACAATATCATTCATTAGTGCTCATACATTAATATTTTCAACGGAACTCTGCAAATATTCTCTATCTGGGATAAGAACCGTACTGGGCAGCTAACTTGTATGCAAGGAGGGCACATTTTTGTTATGCATTTTGGTCTTGTACACCACCGCTGACAAAGTTATCATCTTGTATCATTTTAGTATTTATAACTAGTGTGTACAAATAATTTAAAATGTGTTTTGTCTATTCAGTGACCAGCGTGCGGTGCTGTGTGATGTCTTTGTTCATTACATCGTCCAACGCATGGTTCTTATTACAAATAGATAAGAGTATTGATATGTAATTGATCTATCATATGAACTCAAATAATAAATTATTATTATTTTTATTAAAAAGACTAGTATTTCAGCTCATCAATTAAATAACTTAAATAATAAAAACAATTTTATTATTTATGGTCAGTTATAAATTTGTGTTTGGACTAACGTAATGTTATAACAGTACAATACAATTTTCTTTTGGTATATGAATAATTAAAAAAGTGATGTGAATATGTTAATATTTTGCTGAAATAATAATTTTTTAATATAAATATAAAGAATATTTATATTTTATAATTTTAGTTTTTGTGCAATTTGGGAGTGCCAAATGATTGGGAAATTTGTGATGTTTTTGGATTTGGACCTGATGAACTTGCTATAGTTCCTAGACCTGTTGCTTCGGTTATAATGTTATTTCCATACAATGAAGCTGTAAGTTCTTTTAATTATTAAGTATTTTTTAATTACAATTTTATTATTATTTATTTGTAATGCTTATTTTTTATTTTTTATTTTTTTGGTAGTATGAAAAACGCAAGCATGAAGAAGAGTTGAAATTGAAAGATAAAGGTCAACAAGTATCAGATAATATATATTTTGTCAAACAATTTGTACACAATGCCTGTGGTACAATGGCTCTAATACACAGTGTAGCTAATAATAGAGATAAGTAAGATTGATTGTCTATATAGTATACATACAGCAATTATTTACCATAAGTATATATTCGCCGCATGTTAAGAGTATGACCCGGCAGCAGGCATTGGTTATCGAAAAATGTGGTCACCGTTATACAGCACTATACCAAATGTATACGTTATACTGTATGTTGTAGAGATTTCAATAAGTTTGTATAGTTGCGTGAAAAAGGTACCTACTATGTATCACCAGATGTGCGGGTATCACAGAGTGTCTTACTCAAGTAACGGCGAATAGTGTATACTATGTATAGCATGTGCTCTATATACAGTGTAGTATCAGCCAACTATGGTGAGAGGCACAGTGGGGGGAAGTGGTTTTGCCTGTGTGACAGGTAATGCTCTTAATGTGCGGCCAATATAAATAATACCATTGATTATATTATATACTGTAGATTATTTATTGCCCCATACTTCGGTAGTGTAAGAAATTTTCTCATTGTAGAGTGCTTTATAAAGTATTTAGTTATGGAGGATAATGTTATAATCACCAATAGTTTGAGGGTGTTTTTGATCCCCAATGTACAATATAGATCTATGGACAATTTTCTATGTCATTGAAATACAGGTCAATGAATAATCTATAGTAACCAATTGGTATGTACCTAATATAATCCAGGTAATACAGACTATACTTATATAGAATTTAATTTTTAGGATACAATTAAATGATGGAATACTAAAACGTTTTTTGGATGATGGACAAAATATGTCACCAAGTGATCGCGGTGAAATGTTAACAACAGCTGAAGATATGATCAATACTCACAGGGAAATCGCTACTGAAGGACAAACTGCGGTAAATGTCTTATTTATATATTTATTAAATCAAATTAATAATTTATTAAAAAATAATAATAATAATTAAGTTCCTTTTTATGTTAATAATTTTTATTAAAATGTCATGATAAATATTAAATATATGGTGTTCAGTCATTATGCAGTTTTTAAAAATGCACAATAACTCAGCCAAAAACTATTGAAATTTCAATTTATTACAATCGTATGCTATAAAGTATTATCCATCAAGTGTCTACCTCCACTTCCAATAATGTGATCTTGAAATTCATAATTACATTTTCGCTGACCTCTGTCAAGTTCCAGATTTCTCATCAAATTTCCCTCTGAAGTTCCTGATTGGCCCGTGGGTGGTTATCGTAAATTTTTGACTTCATGTATCCCCCATAAGAAGAAGTCACATGGATTAAGATCACATAATCTTGGAGGCGACCCCTAGTTACGAGAATAATCCAAGAACTTTTAAAAAACTTTAGAAGAAAATTTTATGAGTAGTCTGTGGATTTGACGGAGAGATATGTGGAAAAATCATTGTGAATTTCAATGATCTCATTATTGCTTGCAGGGAAAGTGAAGGTGAATGCTTGATGGATATTATTTTTTATTTTTAAATCGGAATAACATACAATTGTAATAAAAAAATTTTTCAATTTCAATGGTTTTTGGCAAAGTTATTGCATTTTATAAAACTACGTAATAACTGAAACACCCTATATAACTAAACAAAAATATTTTACTGCAATCACCCCATTACTGCAAAGTCCTTGGCGACAATTATAACAGTAGAGCATTTACCAATCAAGGTCAAGGTGGATATATTTCTGAAATTCAGGCAGGCAGTATATTTACGCAAAACATAAGATTAGCCGGTATCAATAGCACGAAGTATAGAATAATGAATTGGGAAAAATTATGGATTATTAGAGAATGTGATAACTTTAATTACCCAAAGTAATAAACTTGCATTATAATAATGATGTGAAAATGTGATTATATAATCTCATATACCTACCTATAGTACCTATTGAAAAAAAATATATATATATATATTCTATCATAGTCCTGGAGGACTATGATCCTGGCAGGGTCGTCATTCTGTAATGACACGGTTATTGACACCACTGGTAAGACAGATCGCCAACCTATGACCCGTAGAACACTGTACTGGTAAAGAAGGTCATAGGAATTTTAAGAATAGATGTTAAATAGGTATAAACAAAGAAAAATACTTTTTAAATATATAAAAGAAAATATTTTATTTTTAATGGAAGTTAGTCGCTGAGAAAGCCTGTGGTATAAAACTCGGACAAAAATGTTTAATAAAAATAATAATAATATTTAAAACAACCTCATGAGAATGTCGATTGAACAATTACAAAGAAAAAAGGTATGATACCAGCCAAGGTATATAAGTATATAATGTATAATATTACCCAATGTGCAGGCTGTACCATGCAGTTTCTTACCGCCAGTGAAGCCACAGATTTCTGGCAATTTCTCCACCTTCATGGTGTACAATGTTACGGGGAAACAAAAATGAAAAAAAAATATGAAAAATTGACTCCAAATAGGATTTGTTGTTTACTCGAGTAGGTGGAAAGGAAAAAGAATGCGTGATCGCATAATCACGGGAAGAAGTAGGAAGTTGTATTTAAAAGGGGAAATTACTTTGCTAGTATTTACAAAAATAAATATATACATATAAAATAATATACAATTATATGTCGCAGAGTTTGCATGGTTCAGGGTGGAGGATATGCTATCAAACACTGTACCAGGCTGGTTAATGATAACTAGGACTTGGAACTTAATGCACTTAAAAAGTACTAAATATGCATGCATTTATGCACTTAAAAAGTACAAATATGCACTTATTTTTTTTTTTTTTACATACATGTTTATATAAATACAAATATTTTATAAAACTATAAATATGTAGTTCTGAGTAAATATTCTTAGGATAGTTTAATGTATTTTATTAAATTTATAAATATATTGAAATTACAAAAATTGAAAAATGATGAAAAAAATATCTATATAAAGTAAATTTTTATATTTAAATGTTCCATAGGTACTTTATTTTTTAAGTAACTTTAAAAATTGACATTTTTTTTCTTTTTTTCTAATGATTCAATTAAATTACATATTATCTGCAAAGCATAAATAATAAAAATTAGAAAAATCGCTAAGTAGAGGTACCTACATAATTAAAAGTAGGTAATTAAAATTAAATTGCGTAAGGTATAATTTTGTTTCTTAGTGTCACATCTTCAAAATTGTTGCATTGAATCACTAAACATTGTTTAATGTTTTCAAAATTGAAAGATCGCCTATTATCTGTTATCAAATTTTTATATTTTAAAAAACGGCATTCTATGTCGGTGGAAGTAATTGTCGCATATTTAAAGTAGATTTTAAAATATTGTGACCCGCTATATCATCTGGAAGACGCTATAAGACCTAAAAACACAATATATGTACATTTTATTTTTAAATTGTATTACCATTAATCTTTAAATATGCTCTAAACATTTGTAAATGAAGAAATATGCTCTAAAAACTAAAAAATCACCAAATATGCAAAAATATGCACTATAGACTTTTGATATGTTTTTCGTAGTGTTTTGAAATTAATTTCTATCTTACTTAGCAATAAATTTAATGGCCCACAAAAACATGCAAATGCAACAACTACCGAGACCTAGTTATCACCATAACTTATAGAATAAAATAAAAATAAAAAATAAAAAATTCAGTGAAGAAATGTCAGTATTAATATTTAACCGCAGTTTGATTTGTTTAGTGTTACTGATTTATTTGAATTCCTTAATTCTGTGTTATGAGAATAAAATTTTTTCAATAGTCATTTATGTATCCATTTTAGTTCAGTTTCTAAAATTACTTATTATTGTATTTACCCAAACTGGCTATAAACATTTTGCCCAAACATGCTACTAAACAGCCAAATTTACCCAAACATTCTCCTCCTAAAAATAAATACTATTTTCAATTGATATATTTATAAAAATATCAATTAATAGAAATACAATACCGAGTAAATACAGTCAAGATTGGTCATTGAGTATTCTTAAAAATAAATAAATAAATATATGTTAATAACACTTATTTTATTGCTCTAAATATCAATTTTACCCTTATATTTATTGATAGATATACAGTGGTTGGGTAGGGTTAGAATTAAAAGTTTTGTATTTAAATACAAAAAAATTTTTTCAAATAATTTTATTTAGTAATTGGTTAAAAAGCATGAATGATGGTAGGAAAAATGGATACCATTAAATATTTACAAAAAAAAAATAAAATTGGGTCATAGTAAGCCATGTAGTATGATCGGAAAATGTGAGTTAATAGTAAATATTATACAATTAAGGACACTTGTTCATAATTAAGTAAAACAACATATTCATTGTATTTTATATAAAACAGTTAGGTTAGGCACCTTTTAAATAATTTGATAATAAACAACTTATTTTTTTAAAAACTTAATTTTCATAAAAATAAAAAAATTATAAAAAATATTTTAAAATTCAACTAATATTATTAGTAACAACAACTTTTTCCAAGTAATTTTGAACACTTCCGAAATGTATTTAAAATAATTTTTAAATTTTTAATTCATATCTTTCAATATTAATTAATAGTAAAATTTCCAAAAGTTCTTGCCACATTATTGATCGAAACTGTGTTCTAATAATATTGAAGTTAAAATATGTTAACAATTATGTAAATTATGTTCACAATTGACTTAAGTACAGTTAACATTAACAATAATATATATGTTATAAATAATTGGTGTAAAACCTATATGTGATATTTCAATGTAAAAAATACAATTTCTAAACTATTACGTTTACCGAGAAGTTATGGAATTTAATAAATAAATACAAATCTGCAAATATGCATAAAATAATACATAGGACTACACATAAAAATTGTTATAAATATAAAATAAATATTCTACTACATTCTCATTTTAATATGTACAATTTGTTAAAATATAACTATTGTATTTTGATACAATATATTATAAGTATTGTATTTTAATCAAAATTGCATGTTATTTATTAGCAAAGACACTAGAAAAACAATATAATAACAGCAATAATAATATTAAATAGATGACTTTATACATAAATGTATAAAACAATAATATGCAATTATATTTAAAAATATGAGAAAATAAAATCAAAATTGTATTTAAAAATTTTTTTCAAGGGATCGTGAAACCAATTATTAGCTATACTTATCAGTTCACAAAATAAAAAATTACATTCAAATCCTATAACTTCTCTATCCTAATATATCTGACCAATTTTAAATCCATTATAACAATATGAATACCAAATTTGTGTGAGATCAAGGCAATTGTTGCCAACCTGTCAATAACAAACATAACCAAGAAATCCACTAATGCGAATACAAAAATTCGATTAATTTATTTATTTGAAAATGGTTAGATATTTTTGTTTAATATATTTTATGATTCAAAATTTATTACATGTACGATTCTTTGTGACCCACCAATTTACGCCACTGTACAGTAATTATAAAGCCATTAAATGTACGAATAATAGTAGTTCAACAGAAATATAGATTTATAAATATATCAATATTAATATTTTAGTTCTAAAGCTATTTCCTTATGAATCCTCATCATTGGTGCCATTTGTACTTAAATAGTAATACTACATTTATAAAAATTTTATTTATCTTCAGATATGTTTGAGTCATTCTGAACATTGTCAACAGATGATGGTGTTGTTTCAGTATTTGTAGTAATATTTGTAGTCGTTGCAAATGAAGATGAGTTGTCCACAGCATTGTCAGCTATGGTACAAGTATTTGTGGCAGTTGAAATCTTCGTAGTAGTATTGGAGGCACTGTTTCGTGGTGGTAATGTAGGTTTTTGTGGTGCCTGCTGTTGATTGGCATATAATCTGTGAATATAATTTGATTAAAAAACAAAACAAATAAATTAGGTAAAGTAAAATTTTAAATAAATTAAAATAAATAATTTTCTTCCTTGAAGTACATTTAGATTTAATGACATGACATATAGTATGTTTAATAATATTTTTCTATAAAATAAGAATGAAAATGCACATAGTATGTGGTGGGAACTCTCTATCCTACCAACAGTTTATCCTTTAATCCATAATCGTAACGAAAAAAAAAAACAGTTTATCCTATAGTAATTTATCTTTTCAATATAATGTGTGTTGACTATAATTATATTATTAACATAGAAATTAGAATACTATTAACAGTTATTTAACTACTTTTATAGAATCCAAATACAATTATGATTTTTGTTTTAAAGAATAGCAAATAATATTTAAAGAACTAACAAATTTTCATAGCGAAATAATACTTTTGCAATTCAAATGCTATTAAGTATAGAACAGGGGGGTGTAACTCCATAGGACAGATTTGATACAACGTTTAAGACAAGCAGCATACCAATGTAACAAAAATTCCCAATATTCTTTAAATATTCAAAGAAATTCAGTTCTTCAACAACGTTCAACAACTGCAAAACAACGCATCAAAACAGCGGAAAAATATATTCAAAATAGTAATAATTCAATGAGAAAACTGAATCAGCTTACTCAAGATTTTGTAAGGTCACAGATGCGAATGCAACCTTAAAAACCTCGGGGTCGGTGCTATATTATTGATGATAAAGTATTTGCATTATCTTTATTCAAACAAAGTAGTAAAGCCTATAGAGTACTCTCAAAAATATTTGCATTGCCATCAAGAAAATCTGTTCTTGATTTATTGCAAAAAATACCATTTCAAACCGGAATAAATCGATGGATTTTCAAATATCTCAGAATGGCTGTTAAGAAGATTAAAAATAAATTATACCGTGGACTTAATCGTTCATCAGAGTTTGCCGATAAAGTGCTTGTATTTATGGTTAGAGGTTGCCGAAAAAAGTTTAAACAACCAATTGATTTTTATTTAACAAATGGTACCATTTATAGTAGTAATTTATCAATTGTAATTTGAGATGTTCAATCAACTGGTCTCACAATGGTATCAACAATTTGTGACCAAGCTCCTACTAATGTTGCTGCAATCAATCGTTTACGAAAACAAACAATTGAGAAGTATGTAGAACAAAATGAAGATTATAATGGATTTGGTTCAAATAGGGGATAAAGAGATTATACCCCTTTATGATGTACCACATTTGATCAAAGGCCTGAGGAATAACCTTATTTCTAAAGACCTTCATTTTGTCTATGAAAATGAAAAAAAAAACTGCCTCTTGGAAACAAATTATTCAATTTTATGAAATGGATAAAACCAAAGTACTGGAGGTGATCGTTTAGTGCCGAAACTAACCGATAACCATATATATGCAGACAAAATGAAAAAAATGAAAGTTTCTTGTGCTGCGCAAGTTTTTAGTCAACGTGTCGGTGTCATTATGAAAAGATTGATCGGTGATGGAGCTTTTGACAACCTAAAAGAATTTTTATTTGACAAAGTACCTATTGATGAGACTGTTATAGCAGACGTGGAACATACTATTATTCAATTAAAGACTCCAGTTGACCGGCCTTATAATATCATCAACTCCAATAGTAGATCATATGTGACTGGCTGGGTAATTAAAAAAATTAAAATGCTTACATAAAGTTGTCATGATTGTATTGAAACTGTTACATCGAAAAAATGTTAAAAGAACATATAATTATACAAGCCCGTACATATGATAACTGTAATTTCCAATATTCAAATACTGTATCCATGAATATTTTTAATTTCATAATAGAATTATTTCATCTTAATATTGGTAAATTTATATAGAATAATAATATTAAAAAATATTTTATATGTTCTATTTCACAATATATACCACCTAATTATATGACATGTCCAAACCATGATTTACTAAATATTTTTTTAAATACTACAATTAATCTTCTAATATATTCTTATGTAAATAATATAAATCGAATAATATCAAAGGGTGAAAAATCCAATTCCTCAGATTTAATAATAAAAAATGCTATTATATATCATGAAAAATATGCAAAAAAAATAGTGTTAATGAGACAAAATGAGAATTTTGTATAACTTGTAAATACCTAAAATTTTTAATTTATATTTTTTGTATTTATTATTATGAAATCTTAAAAAATGCTATAATATACTTAATTAAATGTGCCAAAATGTTAATTACTCATGTACAATTAAATTTTTTTTTTAATCTATTGTTATGTATTAATAAAAAGTATTTGACTAAAACGTAAGTGTATTTTTAATTGGAATTAAAATTTTTTCAAACATTGAATATTTTCTTATCATTAACGATAATCGATATTGATAATAAATCGATGTTGGTAATAAATCGATATTAACTATCGATTGTTTGATTCGATTGTTGATTAGTAATTAAGACAGCCAATGGTAGCGATAGTAGTTCTGTTAGTATCAAAACGTCACACAGGAGTTGCCTTTCTATTTAATCTCTTTTCTATGGTCTAGAACATACATTAAATCAGCGTTTCTCAAACTTTGGGTCACTTTGGAGAAATTTATTTTTTAAACTGTATAAAATTTCATTATTAAAGTATTTTTGTCTTTATAGAACTACTATTTTTATGTAGTTAGACCATGTGGGTCGAGATAGATTTAGAGGGGAAAATTTGAATCTTGGTGCTAAAATAATTGAGAAGCACTGCATTAAAACATATATTGTACTTCGTTTAAAAGATAAAAACTGTTTCGATGTTTTGTTGAAATTAGATGTTCAAAATAATGTTTTATTGTTTGTACATTTGAATACTTATCAAATATGCCTTTTTGGTATACTATATCATTGATTATATGATTTGGGTATTGTCCTAAGTAATCGAGTTGATATCATAAAGGACCTTGGTATGATGTATACATTTACCATAGGCAAGTTGAAGCAGTAGTAGTTTTTTAGTGTTAAAAGCATCATCAAAACTTAATTTCCATTTCCCTCTTCAAGCCACTTGGTCACAAGTCATTTTTAACATTCAACAACATCACACTAACTATGGAGCTAATGACTTGATAAATTGTATTCCAAAAATTTACAATGAAATATCTTATGTACTTTATTGACAATGTTATATTATACTAATTTTTTTATAAAGTTGACCGGTTAGGACATTAATACTTATTAAATTATTATACAAAACTAATTAAATTAAATAATCTTAAAAATCAAGTGTTAAAATATAAGGTTTTAATTGGAATCATTAGAAGTTTAACATAAATAATATCAACAATATTTCTCAGGTCACTAATTACCACAATCTATAATTATCAACCGATATAGTAGTTAGTTTTATCATTGTTTAAACACAAAATAGACTTTGTACATAAACATACCTTTTATAATTGTTATCAGTATGTGCACCATCCAGTGTTGATGGCTGTGAATCTGGCTGTAATAACAAATGTTGTTGTTGCAAAACATGTTGAAAGTCACGAAGTCTACCATTGTCGTTATCATCTTCACCAAAATCGTGTTTTTCATTGTCCACATCGTACCCACAATAATTTTGGAAAATTAATTCATCTTCATCATTGTAATCATCATCATCATCGTCGCAAAAACTATCGCTTGCATATGGACATATGCTACTCCCACTCAAACTACTCTGACGACGGCTTCCATACCTATTGTTATCATTGAAGTCGATCATCGAATTGACATCACTCAATGCACCTGGTATATAATACATATGATTAATAAGTGTACAATCATAATGAAAAAAACAATATGTGTCATTTATACTAAATTAGTTGTATATTTTTTCTTTATCTTTATATAACCCAGTTTAAGTTATAAAACATCACTGTATTTGAATATTCAATAGGTACATAAGTTAAATTTGTTTTATTTTATCAATTTAATATATATATATTTATTCTGTGGCTTCGTAATTAATTATTTTCTATTTTAAATAATAAAAGATAACAAAATTTAATGTAGGTATATTTAAGTTTTAAAATTTAATTATTTTACTATAATATTAATATTTTATAAATCATTTATCAAATATACAGACACTGAGTTGGTATTATCAACCTTTTTTCACAGTAATATTTTAAAACTGAACACATCTATGGATTATTTTTATATTGTATGAAATGTATTTATTTATTTTTTTTAATTAAATTTTGGATGAATGAATATTTATATATTTTAATGTTATTACTAATTCAAATGATTGTATACAATAGAATTCTAAGTAGTAATAAAACGAATATATTGTAGTAATATAATATTAATTTTAACAAAATTAATTTTTAAATAAAACGATAAAAAATAAATAATTAGCTTAAATAATTCAACAAATGTTTGGTGTTGAGTAATAAAAAAGTTTAAACAGAAACAAAAATAACTAATAGTGGGCTTTATTTAGTTTTGAATATATGATTAATGTTTTTGAACATTTTTATAATATATTAAAGAAATATTTAACATAACTTTAGAATAACTTTAGGGTCAAATAATTGATGTCAGACATAAATAAAAAGTCAAATAAGTTTTTTCTTTTAAACAAATTCTTTTATATAGATACAAATTGTTTATGTAGTATCTAGTATCTACATACTATTAAAAAAATTTACCCCCTTTAAAAATACTATGAATTATATATATACATATATAATATATTAATAAATAATTTATAACATGTCTAAAAAAATGTTACTTTCCTCCTTTTTAATGAATTTGATCAATGTATGCAGATAATATTAATTTTTAATACCACAAATAAATAATCAGAATTTGAAAACTAATATCAAGGTAGTACAAATAAACAATTTATAAATTTAAGTATTGTAACCTTCAGCGTCTGTCAACCCAGTATCATTTATGGTGGACAGATTATCGTCGAGGTGCCCTACAGAAGTCACTGGTAAATCATTGTTTGTAACATATGCCATCACTGCTGGTTTATTGTCAGCAGCGTCATCCGTCGTGTATCCAGCAGCAGCTGCATCATCGGTTGTATAACCAGTGGCAGCTGCATCATCTGTTGTATAACCAGTGGCGGCTGCATCGTCTGTTGTGTATCCATCGCCACCAGTGGTATATTCAGTATCGGCAGTAGTTATCACGCTTCCGTTTGCTTCATAGTCACCTTCTATACTTCTGGCTCGTTTCTGTTCCTCGGGACCATCATCTAATAATGACGACGGTTCCACTGATTCATCGTCGCTCCACTCGGAAGATTCTACTGCTGACGTTGCCGCAGCTCGCTGTCGGTGGCTATGTAAAATTGCTTCAGTTGTACCTGAAGTCGCCACAGCGCCACGAACAACAGACACCACATTATTTTTATGCGCCTGTTGCAGTATTCGTCTCACTTCAGCTTGCTAGAACATTATTATTCAATAATTAATATAAACATTAAGTATAATATTATATAGTAAAAAAGTTAATTTATTGGATATGGATCTTAGTTATAATTTTCCAAACAAAATTAGTCTAAAAAAAATGCAATATAATTCATGTAGATTGAAAAAAGTATTAAATTATTTTAAAATCATACTGTTGTTTGTAAATTTACAAGTTAAAAATAAATTATTAGTATTTAATTTAGGTCTATTGTTCCGTTATGGATCTATTGAGTTTCTTTATAGAAGAAAGCGGTGTCCCCCTAAACTATATAATTCGTATACTGTAAAATATAATTAGTGGGGAAGCTGTCAAAATATTTCAAAATAGTAGAGGAGCTCCGGCCTCCTATGCACCCCCTTCCCAATTTGTGAGCACTGAATTAATAGGCATGTATCGAAATATTGTATTAAACTAAAATTTAGTATTTTAAAAATATACAGCAATATTGTATTACAAATAAAAATGAAATGGGGACGCATATAAAGTTGGAAAATATATACACGGAAACGTATTTTTCTTGAAAAATAATTTGTTGGAAACATAATTCTTCTGAAACACATTTTGTCGGAAACGGATTTTGTCGGAATCTTATTTTATCGGAAACGTATTTTATCGGAAACTTATTTTGTCGGAAACGTATTTTATCGGAAACTTATTTTCTCGGAATCATATTTCTTTGGAACCATATTTTGTCGGAAACTTATTTTATTGCAACATTATTGCTATAAATCCAGGGTTGTTGGTGATAGGTACACTGTTCGAACGAGATGAACTTCAGTTTAGCGAACTTTAAGAGGCACACCTGGTAAGATATCCAAAAATCCCTTCTAAAGGATCTTTTGGAAAATCCCATCATACATTATCAAATGAGTTCAAACTCGGTAGGCTTCCTCAGGTGGATATTATAAACAAATCGGTACCTATTTTAAACATGGTAATCCCTGTACAGGAAAGGTGGAAGGGGAATAATTTTTTGGAATTATCATAGCACATTTAGTTTTAGTCGTAGATCACCCGGGATACCACTAATAGGTAGAGTGTACATCAGTGTGCAACATAATAAAAATCTCCCCCCCACTTCGTTTTTTTTGTTTTGCTATAACTTCGTTACTATTGATGATTGGAACACCATATAAATAGGATAAACTTTGGTTCAGATTCTTTCAGGAGGTACGCCCAACAAGATACCCTAAAAATCCCTTCTAAGGAATTTTTCTGAAAATCGTTTTTCACTTATCTGATTAGATTAAAACTTGGTAATCTTCATGGTACATTCATAAGAAGCGGATCTATTAATTTTTTTAAAAATTGGAAGGAATACCAAAAAAGTTCCATCATCTATGGTCCGACCAGACTGAACATCTCAGCAGAAAAATACCTCATTGAAAATGAATATTCTGTTGGAATAATTTATTAGCGGAATAGTAATTGCTCGGAATAATTAACTAATTAATAAGTATTTTAAATCTTAATAATTAAGCTATTCATTATTCAATTATTGTACCTAGTTGTTTATATTATGTACCTACGTCGACAAAATTCGACTTTCGTGCTTTCGTGTTTGAAGGGTATTATACTTTCAACATTGAATGCTGGAAAAATACTTAGAACCTTGATTAACATAAACAATTTGTCAATGCTTTCTTATAAATGTTTGGTTAATTTTAGCAATAGATATAGATTTTAAAATATTTAGGTTATAAAAGTAGTAATTTGAGGTTTTAAGACCTGAACTTATAATTCGAGTTGAAATATAAGCTTATTGAACTACAGTTAAAAATCAAGAAAATCGGTAGTTAGAATTTTGATCGGTAGCCTTCATTAACTTATATACCTAAATCTTATTACAGAGCTGATAAAGAAAAATGTGTTTTTCAAGATAACGATTATTTTTTCATTTTATTAAATTAATTTTAAAATATATTAATATTTTTATTTAACTATTTTGCCATCCTATGTTGTAGAACAAAAGCTATGTGCTATGCTTGTAAGCTATGATCTAACTATAAAATAAACTTGACTAGGTACTGGTATTAATTATATGAGAAAATAGTCTTGAAAAACTATATAAAAGTCTACAGTTAAAACTGAGTCTACTATCACGGATCAAAAAAGTACCCCCTCACTTAGGGGTCTTATGGGTTAACTTGTCGGGCGTACCTTTTATAAGACACTAAAATAAAATGTTTCCATCTAGAAACGCATTCCTAGCATGAACAGCACCAGAGTTATACCAAAATCAAAAAAACGAAGGGGAGGGGAAATTTTTAGTATGTTATACACTGAAGTACCTTCTACCCATCTGTTGTATCCCGAGTCCA
>JAIPRL010000866.1:93137-107692 GCA_025469235.1 Pemphigus obesinymphae
GTTTATTCGAGAGGAAAGTTCTTAGACAAATTTACGGACCCGTATTCAACAATACGGAACAGAAATGGGAAACAAGAACTAACGCCCAACTGTACCAGCTTTACAAAAGAGAAGATGTGGTCCAATTTACCAGAGGGACAAGGATAGAATGGGCAGGCCATGTGTGGCGGGCCGATGGAAGTATATTGAAAGGAGCATTGACATATATAACGAGGGGAAAGAGGCCAAGGGGAAGACCGCGGAAAAGATGGAAAGACAGCGTCAAGGAATTATTAGAAGAAATTGCAGTGGACTGGGAGCAGGTATATGATAGAGAACAATGGAAGGAAGTAGTTTTGGCGGTAAAGAGTCTAAATAGCTCGTAAAAGCCTAAAAAAAAAAAAAAAATCTAAATTGAAAAATTTCGCTCTTCCCCTAATTTGAATAATCGAGAATTAACTGCATAGGACTACAATCATTTTAATCGATGGATGCTTTAAAAGTTTTTATAACTTTTCTCTATAGTATTTGGGAAGAGACATCTAAAATGGATTTTGTAAATTATGTAAATTATAAATGTAAAATTTTGTTCATTATATTTAAAATGCTAATTACATTGAAATTTGGCGATTTATTGTATCTATAGATAATTTTTAGATTAAATTTAATAAATGCATTTTTAGAATATAAAATATAGATTTATTTAAATATAATTTGTAGTTTTAGTAAACCGATAGATTTAGATTGATTATCAAATGCCAATTATTTATCTTAGATTTTTATTTTAAAATAATATAATGCTGATATATATCCATGTATATAAAATTATATGTGGTTCCCATTGTTCCCAAACATATAGTCTATAATCTATATAATGTTTAAATTGTTCTAAATTGCTAATTAATTATTACTTTGTGTTTTTGGATTTATTAATTTCTTCAGTTGTATGCTGATGTGTTGGATCCCCATTGCTGGTTCCATTTTTAGAGATACCAGGAAATTATAAACATACTTCTAGATGGAACTTATATTTTGGGTCCAATAGTCAGAATACAGCTTATACAAATATTAATAAATCCAGAAAAAAGAAAAAAACAATATATTTAGTCTTTGAAGCTTCAATGAATTTTAATTAATTATCAAAGTTCTACTTTTAAATTTATATATTTTTCTACTTTCTAGGCACCTAATCCAGAAGACGTATTGCCTTTTCACTTTGTTGCATTTGTTTGCAAAGATGGATGTTTATATGAATTGGGTAAAAATATAAATATTATATTAAATATTGTTTTGTCTAATGAAGTAATTTATTTTTATTAGATGGTGGAAAGTTTGATCCAATTAATCACGGACCTACATGTCCAGATTCATTGCTTGAAGTAAGATAATAATTTAAAATTATACAAACAACTTAAATATAAATTGGCGTTTTGTAGTTTTTATGAATTATTATTAACTGTAATATGTTTATTTTATTGTTTTGCAGGATACAGTTAACTTGATTCAAGAAAAGTTTGTTGTTCAAGATCCTGATAGTATTTACTTTACTTTACTGACATTATCCAATATACGTGATGCTTACTAAAAATGTCAAAATACATTATTCTAATAATATTCAGTTTTTTGATGAACTTATGTTATGAAAATTGGTTTTAATCTCATAAATAATTTATATTATATCTATATAATAAAAATAATTTTTATAAATATTTTTTTAATGTATTAAATTATTAATTAAAATTATATGCTCTCTGATTAGAAATAAAAAAAGGTTTTCAAAGCTAATTTAAAATGTTATTGATTTTGTATTGTAACATTATTTTTTTTTTTTTTGTATATTTCAATTTATGGAACACTTGGAGATCAAAACAATTTGAGGTGCAAGTTTACATTTTGTAGAAATCAACAAAATATCTACAAGTATATAAACAGTTGCTATTTGTGTGAGAATATTCTATTTTTTTTTTTTCATTTTTGGGTACATGTTTTAGAGTATTTTATCGCACGATTACTTTAATCAAGGAAACCAAGAAATTATCAAGAATTAAATCAAGAAATTACTTACTTGTTCAGTTAATTAATAATTAAAATTTTTCCCTACATAATATGGAATATATTATTTTTATTATCTTTTAACTTATATTATAGTTCAATAAAAATGAATATAATATGATATAATTAATAATACATAAATAAGAATAACATTATACTATATATTTTGTAATTGACAAAATTTATACAATGATTATTTTGAATACTATACGTAAGATTGGGATTTAGGAGTACCTAAAATTAAAGTAGAACTAGACAAATAGTTAATAGTTTATCTACTATTACTAATGTTATGCGCTTTTGTAGATGTTTTAATACCATCTGATGTCTGCACGCTAATATAAATTACAAAATAAGTAATGTAATCTAATTATTTGTTATTGTTTAAATATAATTTTTCGAACTAAAATTTACTTTAATATCGTTCAAGAAACGAGTGGTTTGCATATTTTATTTTTACGGTAAATAATGAATCGGTGAAATAATACTTTACCTATGAATTGTTCAATTGTACAACATCTCTCATGAGGGGTTAGTCTAGTTTAAAATGTTAATTTGTAGGGAGTCTTGTGATTTAATTAAAACATGCAAGAATAAATCTTATGAGTAAGAATATTGTATGACCAATAATATTGCTATAGGTACTTATCTAAATTTATTTTGCTTAGTCGAATATAATTAAAAATTTTACTTGTTCTTTTAAAATGTTTTCAAAAATATATTTAGATAACACAGAATTTATATAGTATTTTAAATTTACAGTAGTTAAATCATGATATTTAATTACTATTGTCTGGATTATAATTAGATTTTTATTTTTAGAGATATGATTTAAAATTTTCTATTTTGCGTTTAAATAAAATTCCAATAATACTATCTCGAACTTTTAAGAAAGTAAAACAATAATTTAGTAGCTAAATTATTTAAAAATACATTTTGTCTTGTATTTTTCCTGTGTACCATGAATATTATATGTATTTTCCATTTATTATAATACGTGGACATTATAGATGAGTGGATTTCAAATTTTCAAAGCAAATGAAGATAAGTACCTACTTATGTTGTGCTAGAACTAGTTTATTACAATTATTCTGCAAATTGTTATTAATTATTATAATATTTATTATCATTTATTACTATTTCTATAATTTATTATTATTTTTTCTGTAGAACCTATTTCGTAAATAGACATATATCTAGATATTATTACACGACTAAATTAATATATTTATTAAATAGTGTGTTCTGAGAGTGAAGAGAAGTTAACGAAATGTGAGCAATTTAAAATTATTGACAAAGTAAATTTAAAAAAATTGAAATTTTTGTACCCACTATAATTTATAATTTTCATTATACTTCTGTAATAATAACTAAACTACTAAATAGGTGTACCTAATTTGAAAATTTTAATTTAAAAAATGCAAAAAAAAATCCTCCCCGGCGGGGAATCGAACCCCGGTCTCCCGCGTGACAGGCGGGGATACTTACCACTATACTACCGAGGATTATGTTTAATTTTATCGATTTTCATGACTCTTCTTCGGTGTGTATTTTTTTTAAAGTCAAAACAGTATCCTATGTCATAGATTAAATATACTAAGTATATTTAATCTATGCCTATGTGTAACAATTTTCTATTCAATATCCGTAATTTTACCGAAAATATAGTTTATAAATAATAAATTATTAAATGAAGTTAAAATGTGTTTGTATCAAAGTCCAAAACCAACAAAACAATTTTTATTAATATTTAATGTTTTGAAATTCATTTTAAAATAGGTAATACAATGTCATATTATGTTCTCTGTAAAAATGTAATTATTAATTTTCTTTTTTTGTTTTGTAATATGTAGGTATATTCCTTTTTTTTCTTACCCATTTGGACTAATTTATATATATAAATTTAATATTAAATGTATCATTTCTACACTTAAAAGTACAATTTGTGCTATTGCTATATCTAATTTATTTTATTTAATGATTAAATTTACACGCTATATTATTATTATAATTGAAAAAAATTAAAGTTTATAATAATTGTATTATGTTATATAAGTTAATATTTTTATTAATAGTAATATTACATTTTTTTTTTTTTTTATTAAGATAATAATATTATGATGTAGGTACCTTAAATATAATAAAAAACCATCCCACTGTCACACGCCTATTTGATCATTTTTACACATAATAAAAAGTTATGATCTACCAATATTCTCAAAATTTGAAAAAATAAATAGGTAATGCATCTGCAAGATTGCAACCTAATGTAGGCATGTGCAGCTGAACTTTAACTCGCGTGACGAAAGGTTTTTGCTATGAAAGACACTTTTCACGAACTTCGAATGACGTGAAAAACGAAAGCTAGTAGGATTTTTACTATACTTAGTACACTAATTAAAATATTGAATACCTATATAAAATAAAAATAAAAATTGAAAAGTGTTGACTATAATATTATTACGATCAACACAGTGGTAACGTGTGTACATATACCTAAATCGTTTACCTACACTTAATATATTTTTTTTTCTAAAATATATTATATTAAAGTACCTATCTATTATACGTAATATGGCATCACGTAAAAGTGGAGTTAAATGTGTATTTTTTAACTGTGGTAAATCAGCACGGAGTGATAATCTTAAATTATACAGATTTCCGAAAAATCAAGAAATATGTAATGAATGGATTATATTAAATACATACAGGTAATTTATTAGGTACTCTTAAAAAGTATATAGATATTGAATTAATAAATATTTATAATTAAATAATATAAAAATTATTGTTTTATTAAGAATACCTAAGTATCAATTATTCTCATCGGAAACTGCATTAAAAATTATTTTAGAATTAAATTTGTAATAGGTGTTTTAGCATTCATTTTAATGCAGACGACAAAAATAACACACATGCATATGGTGCTAGTACACAATTATCACAGCAACATAGAACATAGAACATAAAAAGAAATACTTAAATTTTTATACAGTATTTTCTCCCGAGATGAAAAAACGTTTTTGTACTATATCATTTTCTTTAAATGATTTAAACACATGTACATTCCACGTGTTATATTCACATGCTCCTCACACGCTTTTTGCCATAATTTAAATATCTTTTCTTTATTTGGAATTTTAAATAAAACTTCTGATTGTTTGACACATTTAACAATACACTGTTTAACTCGCATTGTGTATAATATTATACAAAATAAACAATATTAAGAATGGTCAACTATAATTTAAACACAATATAACTATAAAACTTTAACTGAAATAGGTATTAAAATTAATAACAGACTAGGTAAATAATTAATGGAATATTAGTTTTTTCTAACCTCAGGAGAAAATATACTACTCTTATTATACTTAGCCATTTTTGAAAATTTGTAGTTTTATAGACATTTAAAGTTTTTTTGACAACATATTAATTATTATTATTTATGTATAAAATTTACCTATTGGTATTTAAAAAAATGGGTCTAAAGACTAGAAATTTTCACAGTGTATTTTACTATTATGTTAATTGAATAAAGGTACTTACACATTACAGCTGCGATATTCATGAAATTGTTCCAATGGTATTTTATAGGTCCTGTTAGAAAATTTCGTATCAATTTTGCATTGTATATCGTAAGTACTTTAAAATTTTCAAAATGTTGTTTACAAATTATGAAAAATTACAGATTTTAAAATTTTTTAATATTATATATAATTTTTATATACTAATATATTTAATTTATATGGTTAATTAAGATAACGTTAGATAGAAAAATAAAAAAAAAAATACATATACAATTACGCAAAACAATACATTTGATATCTACGTTAAAATTAGAGTTAAAACCAGTGGTTGAATTGGAAAAAAAAATAAGGACGGACTCTGAGCTTAGTTCAAAAATCAGCGTTCCGGAATATATATTAGAGAAAAAGTAAGCCGTGGAGGACTTCGTTCCCCACACCCCCTATCCAAAGTTTCTTAACCAGGGGAATTTTTAAAAACATTTTAGACTATTATATAACATGAATGAGTAGAAAAATCCAAAATTTTTTTTTACATCATTGTTAGGTTACATATTTTTAAGATAGCGTAGTTTAAGCATTCCTCTTTCAAAATAATTTAACACTTTTCCTTTTAAATGAATAATAAAGGAAGTTGTAGATGTAGACCGAAATGAAGTTTATCGGTGTCGACATTGATTTCGCCATTCTTTAAGCCTTTAGCCATTCACGGATAATGAAGATTATTCATCACCTATATGATACCAATATGATTTAATAAGATCAAATATTCAACATTTTATATCGTGCAGCTTATTATCTAAAACCAATTATGTGATAAGGACAAAAAACATTCATTTTCGTAATTTTAAGATTTTTCCAAAAATAATTTATAATTTTTAAAAATTTCAAATAAAAATTAAAACAAACCTTGCGTTCCTTGATAAATAAATTAAGGGGTACGCTGTTCAACATGAAAAAAATGAAGAGTAGCTCCGTCCCCCTGCGTCCCTCCCCAAATCTACCACTGGTTAAAACTTAAAACACCTATTTATAATTTGGAAAAAGAGAATATTTTCTGAAATTCGACATAGGTATTTTTTTTTTAAACTAGCATTTAACAAAAATGTACAACTGTTTAATTTGTTAAAAAGACAGAAAAACTTAAAGCGCTATAACTTCTTTGTAAAACAATACTTTACAAAAAGATGTCATTATCTATAAAAATTATCTTTTTCAAAATTGATTATAAGTGTTTTGGCTCTGATTTCAATGTATACGTCACATTTTTCGTTTTGTGTACCTATATAGTATAATTTCGTTATATTTCTCATTAGATAAATGGAGACAACAAATATTCGGATATTACGTCCTCGAGTCGAAAACGTAAGAAATGTGTTTTAGATTCTAAGAATCTGAGTGGAGTGGTTTTCTCATATCTGTGGTTTTACAATCATGTTTATTTATTTTTTTCAAGTCTACGAGCATTTCGTGCATATTCTAGTAGTTTTGCTCGTATGCGATTGCTAATTTTGCCGCAGCCATGTTTTGAAACGAAAAAAAAATCTATCGATAAGTCGAAAATTGTGAATAATTCTTATTTTTTTTTAAACGTGAGAAATAACAGAAATGTCGCTGTCATTTTGTAGGTGCACCAAAATAATACATTTTAATAAAAAATAGAACAATGCTCCACTACAACTGGTATAGTGTGCAATCACGATTGTGGATATTTTAACTCAACTAGATTGCTTGAAATAACACGGTTTACACAACACGGTGTCAGTGGAATACCGATACTTGTAGATCTGATTTCAGTTCTGTAATTTTTTGCAGCGTTATTCAACAGTTTCATTATCGTTTGATTATAATTTTGTTATTACGAAAACTATCGTTATTATTTCAATAAAATTAATATTTGTATTACTTAATTTTTTCATATATTTTATATTTTTTATGATAAAACCCGCGATTCGTCATTTTTTTGTTTTTTTTTTTTTGCAATTGAACATAGATGGCGGTAGTTATTTATTTATAAATATATTAGGTTTGGCCATAATATAGAATACGATCAATCGTGATGTAACATAATTTCCAAACTATTTAGTATTTACGTAATAATTCAAAAATTGAAAAAATTATAATAAGTTGTGCCATAACGCTACAGATGTATATAGTCCTTATAGGTATATAATATTATAGATACTTGACATTTTATATCAATTTTGCCGCATTTTAACAATACAGAAACTTAATTACCATATTGTGATCGATTTAAAATAATTGAAGCATATTTAATGTTTAAAATGGAAGTTCAAATTTTCTACCGTATGCAGATAAGTAAATTAGTATAAATGTATAATAAATAATAATAGTATATTTTCCGTGACGAGTATACTAATACTATAGGCCGTTTAGGTACATTCGACATAATAATAATATAAACCGTAACGGAACATCGTAAGACGGTTATATTTAGTGAAATTTTCGTTTTATGTGTATAAATTTAATGTGCCATTATACAGTTGAAGTAATTAACGAAGGGATTTGATATTTGGACACAATGGGACGTTCAAAGATACGTGAAAATTTCATGGTGGTTCGTATTTTAACCCATTATCTTTAATGGTCTTTATTCTAGTACAAATAATTAATAAACTGCTTTTACCAGGACTTAATTAACTTACTGTCTCTGATAACGAGTAACAAAGCATTATCCGGCAAATATTGTATAATGTATCCCTATTGTTTTTTTTAGAAATACATAAAATAAAATATTATACTGTATACTTACGTTATATTAATTGTAGTATAAGAACCAAAAAGTTTCTACTTGGTATTAGCATTTATTAAATGACTCAGGATTTCTAAAGTTTCAATATTGATTATTATTATTATACTTTTTGAACCTTCTAAATTTTTTGTAACTTCATCACCACTTTCATTAGATGAAAGATAAACCATAAGACATAAAATAGAATATTGAATTTTTTTGTATTTTATGTAGGTAGTACAGTGGTTGAATTGGAAAAAAAAAATAAGTACGGACTCTGAGCTTAGTTAAAAATCAGCGTTCCGGGACATATTAGAGAAAATGTAAGCCGTGGAGGACTTTGTCCCCCACACTCCCTATCCGAATTTTCTTAACCAGGGGAATTTTTGAAAACATTTTAGACTATTATATAACACGAATAGAATAGAAAAATCCAACATTTTTTTAAAATCATTGTTAGGTTACATATTTTCAAGATAGCATAGTTTAAAAGCATTCCTCTTTCAAAATAGTTCAACACTTTTCCTTTTAAATGAATAATCGAGGAAGTTGTAGATGTAGACCGAAATGAAGTTTATCGGTGTCGCATTGATTTCGCCATCCTTTAGTTTTTAGCCATTCACGGATTATGAAGATTATTCATCACCTATATGATACCAATATGATTTAATAAGATCAACTATTCAACATTTTATATCATGCTTTTTAACTAAATAACGTATTATGGTGATAAGGACAAAAAACATTCATTTTCAAAATTGCACGATTTTTCCAAAAAAAAAAAAAAATGATAATTTTTAAAAATGTTAAATAAAAATTAAAACAAATGCTGCGTTCCTTGATAAATAAATTAAGGGGTACGCTGTTAAACATGAAAAAAATGAAGAGTAGCTCCGTCCCCCTGCGTCCCTCCCCAAATCCACCGCTGAGGTAGTGCGAAAAGAAATAACTATAATACGTATTATGGTAAAAATGTTTGTAAATCACATGGTAATTAGTATGTTTTGATTAAACTGAATTAAAATGGATAGTAGACTGTATATAATAGAGGTTGACACATTTAATGTTTAAAAACACAAAATATTACATTATAACACTGTGATACATAAAAATATTATATTAAGGCGGCTCTCTGCTTCATCAATTTTTCATCAAAACGACCTAAGCGACTGACAAATTTTAAGATACTTATATTCGTTCGATTTAAAAAATGTAAAAATGTTTGAATTGGTGAACAAGTTTACTTTGCATCGGTCGGAGCATATTTTTAATATTTTCAATATTTTTTAATATATTTAATATTCAAGATTTACAAATTTATAAAATCTTAAATATTTATTCTCATCAAGAATTTGGATAAAATTGAAAAAGTGCTCCGACCGATGCAAAGTAAACTTGTTTCTAAATTCAATGGTCTTTACATTTTTAAAATCGAACCACTGGAAGTACTTAAATTTTTGTCAGGCGTATAGCTATTTCTCAGTCATAAATTTGTATTGAATATTTTGATCTAATGAATAAATGACATGTGCATGCGCGTGCGTAATATGTTTAGCCGGCCCGTTGCCGTCGACCACGGTAATTATTTTTGTTATCGCTATTTATGCGAATGACTATAAATAGTATTTATTAAATACGTTTTATTGACAAAAATAGGTACCAGTTCTCATCCCATTTCGGATTATAATGCAAGTGTAAATATTTTATTAGTGTAGTGTAACATTTTGTTTTATATGATCTTTGTTCCGAGTGTACACTACGTAGGTTAATACCACGATTTATGATAATATTATAATATTATTATTATAATATTATAATATCATTATTATTATATTATAATATTATTATATTTATATTATTATATTATTATTATTATATTATTATATTATTATATTATTATATTATTATATTTAATATTATCTTAAATCGTGGTTAATACACTACGTACCTAATTTCAAGTTAATTTTGTGAATTGTACTTTCCCTCAATTTTTTAATACCGCATTTAAAATGAATAGAAAACATTATTTTGGTAATAAAAACAGACCATATTTGAGTAAAAAAAAAATAATAAGGGCAATATATTAGCTTTACCTAAATTATTAGATTCCCGTTTCCATCGTGGTTTACTTCTCATGGACTAATATTATTTAAGTATTATTACTATTATTTATGAATTTTAATATTATTTAAAATTAATACTATTGTATATACACTAATTATATTGAAATTAGGAAATAGGGATATAATTTATTGTAAGTTGTAATTAAAATATTATACATTTTAATGATTCCTTTGTATAATTTATATAATATATAACTTTATAAATAATGTTATTATTTTAGTCTATAATATTTATGTTCAAGAATAAGATAAAATTGAACTAGTTCTATGTAGAATTCTGAATTATAAGTTGTATATATTTATTTTATATATTCCTTTTGTGTACAAATTACCAAGTATACATAAATATTGGTGACTAAGAAATAATAATTAACTAATTAATTAATAATTAAAAATAATACAAAAAATAGCCGTAAAATAATATTAATTATTATTATATGAATGACAAATATTTTGTATTCTGTATTCTGTATTATTATAATAATTAATAATTATTATTGTAAATATCTGTGCAAAATGCGAATATATTTTATATAGGTAGGTTGCGAAAAATTAGAAGTCCATGCCCACGTGGTCACGTGTAAGTCCGTAAAATATGGCCAGGCACACACCAAATCAGTGAGGTCGCAGTGAAGTAGCCAAGAGGAGAGCGAAAAAAAACATATTCACTGCTTTGGTGTGTAGTAGTAACAGTAGTAGTGCATAATAATATTATTTTATATTTTTATAATATACTGAAATTATTAATAGTCCATATTCAATAATGAATAAACAACTTTCGTTATCTGTATTCTGTATAATAATTCAGTCACACTGGGGTGGTGCATAGTACAGTAGAAGGCGGAATACGTTGTGTGGGTAGCGGGGCTACTATTAATTTACACATACACGGCATTTTCACATTGTTCAAAAATTGCCTATACAATAACCCCTTAAAACACTCCCGCAGAGAGCCGCGTACAAGTAAAATAAAATATCAAAGTTTTGCCCCACCAAGCTAGAAAAAATGTTTTTTTTTTTTGATATGTTTAAGTAATTACATATTAATAAAATTCCACTAAAACGTAAGTTTATGCGACAAAATATAGGTAACAGAGATATTAGAATAATATCATAATTCATAAATATCAGTCAATTTTTAAATAAAAACCTAACTAGTTTTAAATACAATTTGATATTTACAATTATTTCAAAATTTGTGTCAGTCAGTCATTTTTCTCATTTTTGTTGTCCAATATTCATTTCAATTCAAAAGTAATTTTATTAAATTAAAGTTTTTACATTTTTGCAAAAATACAAAAAAATTTTATATGTTTACTATTATGTTTTTTGTTTTTATTACCTACTTATTTTTATTTGTTGTGCCGTAGTATATAATAAAAAGAGTAAATCGTATAATAACAATAAAATTACGTTGGATCGCAACTTCGCAAATGCACAACCAGCGCAAGAAAATTATATATTACCCGATTAGAATAACTAGAAATTTATCCACCAGAGAGCGTGTCGTTAATCTGTTTTCCCAATATACAAGTCGAAAATTTAAACTATAATATATAAATAGAATATTCGACAGCCGACAATAATATTTAATAATATACGTATTTTTAAAACAGATAAACGACAAATTTTACGTAAACAAAAAAATATTTATTATAAAAATAAATGATTGCCTACTCACATTTATTAAATTATCTGATTCTATAATTAAATAATTAAAGTTTATGACCAAATTTGATCACGCAGTTTTTTGTGAAGTACTTCGTGAGATTATACTCCGTTAATAATATACTATAGGTACTATTTCAATCGTTCGGTTTTAATTCTGCAGTAAAATATTTGAACTCGTCAGCTATTGTTCTCTATGATGGATACCGGATATTGTGTTTCTAACAGAAACTTTAAATAATTTCCATAAACATGAATATATTTTATTCTCTCATGAGACTGATCAATTCAAATATTTTTATCCAGGAACGAAATCTGTGCATTTCATGAAATAATTTGCAAATAAATACCCGTAATTTTATTTATTTTTTAATGATAACCAAAGCTGTCGTATTATGTAGAAATAAAATAAGCAAAGTAGTGTACCTAATTAAGTTTGAATAAAATATTAAATATGATAATAATAAAATAATAATACCTAGTTGATTTCCCAGAAATTCTTGATGAACTAAAAAAGAAAAAAAAACTACCAAAAAATGGCAAAATTGCGAAAGAAAACGCATTTGCTAGAATCGATTAAAAGTTTTCTATTAATTACGAAACGTTAAAATGTTAATTGTAGCGCCTCTTTTTAAATTTTAATAAGCAAAAAAAAAAAAAAAAACTAAAAAATTTTCGTTCTATCATTCGTCAATTTTCCACCAAATTTCTATTTAAAAATTTAAAGCGATCAACGGGACTCCACTTCCAAAAGCGGGACGAAAAGTTTAAATATTTTTACATTTTGCGCCCCATCATAATGGCGTCCGGAGCAAATGCCCCAGTTTGCCCCCCCCCCTTCTAGATATCCGGCACTGTGTTGGGGAGGATTGATGAACATTCGCCCCTCCCCCCGTAATCCATATTGACTTGTACATTATAACTAAAAGTTATTTTATCATTGTGGGGGGAGGGACAGAAACATCGCCCCCACCATAAAACTGTCTAGGTATGCAGAGTACCTACCTATATGTTTTATATTATGTAATATTAATAATAATAAAATATTTAATTTTCATACTTATTTTTGATTCCAACATTGTCATATTGTTATATGTAACACTATACCTAGTCGATCAGATTATAGTAATAACAAGGCAAGTAAAAATAAGAAAAAATGATCCGAATATATAGGATAATTAATATATATATATATATATATATATAACATTATACAATAATATATTATGTAGGTTAGGGGTCCAACCCGCGACCCGCGGGCCGCATGCGGCCCTCGATGCCTTTTTTTTTGGCCCCCATCCCACAATTAAATTAATTATTTATTTTATTAATTAAAAATTAAAGTCGCAATAATATTTTAACAAAATCGTGATATGATCGTATACATTTTACATTTTACTAATAACAGAATTTAATTCACGATTTAAAGATTTTAATGTATTATGAAACCTAAATTTGAATTATTTAACAACCCAATAACAGTTGATATCTCGAAACAACCTCCCGATTTTCAAATGGAGATATGTGATTTACAAGCAGACCGTTTTCTTCAATCAAAAGTAAATTTGCCTCCTGAAGAGTTTTGGAAACTGTGTTCGCAAGAAAAATTCCCAGAATTACCGAATTTTTCTCTTGAAATTTTGTCATTATTTGGAAGTACGTATATCTGCGACTCGGCCTTTTCTACGATGAATTTAATAAAGTCCAAATCAAGAAACCGTCTTCTAGATTCATCTTTAGAATCGTGCATTAGGTTAACCACCACAGGGTGCTCAATTGATTTAGAAAACTTGGCTAATGAAAAACAATGTCAATCATCACATTAATTAATTAACTAATTCTAAATTCTAATTTTTAATTTAATTCTAATTTTAATTGTAAGTAACTTAATCTGTAATGTAATAATGTGCGCATAATATAAAATTATAAAATAAAATATAAATAGACAAAATATAATTTTTTTTTCTTCTGGCGGCCCCCGGTGTGTTTAAGAAAGTGTAAATTGGCCCGCGAACCACAAAAGGTTGGACCACCCTGATGTAGGTATTACATAAAATTGTAGTGAAACGATTAAAAGTCTGTAGGTACGATATACAAATCGTAAAGATTGAGTTATTTAAGAGATTTAAATTGTAAGTGTGTGGATACATCAACACGTAAATATGGAAGTCTCGGGTGGCCGACTACTTATGGGGTGATTCCAGGTGCTGTAGTAATATAAATGCACGAGTGTCGCATACGTATTGTATTGTTGTGGCGATGAGATAATGTATGTATACGTACTAGCTACCCATTGACTTTTTCCACGTTTCATACTATATACTTAAGAGGATGCTATACCCGCATTTTCTGTCTCCGTCCATCTAATTGGCAATATAGCAAAATTGAAATTATGGCATTTTGGTTAGATTTAGAGCTTAAACACCAATTATCAAATTTAACGAGAAGAATAAT
>JAIPRL010000867.1:0-39293 GCA_025469235.1 Pemphigus obesinymphae
TTTTAATTGAATAGTTCGGTTCGGTTCGGGTTCGAATAAAAAATTGGAAGTTCGGTTCGGTTCGGGTTCGTTAAAATTTTAAAAAGTTCGGTTCGACCTCAAAAATCTGGGTTCGTAACATCACTATATGAAACATTAAAAAAGTAGACTATTATACTGGCAATGGATGGGGGAGGCAGTGGCGCAACTACGGGAGTACTAGGGGGGGACTGAAGCACCCCCAATTATATTTTAAGCACCCTCAAGTTCCATATGTTATTCTAATTTCAAATATCAACCATAATTTTACCAATGTAATTTTATTTTTGAAGATTTTACTATCACTTATTTTTTTTCAACATGTATTACAGCAGCGTTTTACTATTTTAAGGATAAATATTGAGAGAGACTTAGCTTTAATGACATTGTTCCAGACGAAATCTTGAACACATTTGCCAATACCGATATAGATTATGTTTGACTCTTTAAATTAAAAAAAAAACATAAGAAAATATTATAAGTAATAAAATAAATTACATTTTTTTCCAAAAATGGTATTGTAAATATAATGATTGTATAATCTAAATATTGACAATAATATGTATAATGTTGGTTTGGGGGTGTAGGGCCGGATGGAGCCCCCAACGTCATTATAAGCGATTCATAATAGTAGCACACCCAAGATTTGAACTCTAGTTGCGCCACTAGGGGGGGGGCTTCAGCCCCTTAGCCCCCCTCTGAGTACACCCCTGCGAGTACTTATATATGTATGTACAGAGTTTTTCATACTCATAGTTATTAGCGATGGAGGCAGGGGGGGGGGTGACGGTAAAACATATTTTACTCTCGGCTATTATATACGATGAGCATATCATATTATATATTATAAGTATTCGTATAGGCTGTATAGTGTATAGTGGTGGCTGATGGCGAGGGACGCAGGGGGACGGAGCTGCTCTTCATTTTTTTCATGTTTAGCAGCGTACCCCTATTATTATTTATTCATCGCGGAACGCAGTGTTTGTTTCGATTTTTATTTAACATTTTTAAAAATTATAATTTTGTTTTCGTGAAATATTACGAAAATTAATGTTTTTTTGTCCTTATCACATAATAAGTTTTAGATATAAAAAAAAAAAAAACATGATATAAAATGTTGAATAGTAATTGATCTGCTTATTCATTCATATATTGGTATCATACAGGTAATAAATAATCTTCATTATCCGTGAATGGCTAAAGCCTAAAAGGATGGCGAAATCAATGCGACACCGATAAACTTAATTTCGGTTTACATCTACGACTTAATCAATTATTCATTTAAAAGGAAAAGTGTTAAATTATTTTAAAAGAGGAATGCTTAAACTATGCTAACCCAACAATGATGTAAACATTTTTTTGGATTTTCCCAATCTATTCATGTTATAGAATAATCTAAAATGTTTTTAAAAATGTCCTCTGGTTGAGTGAAGTCCTCCATGGCTTACTTTTTCTTTAATAATATGTACCGGAACGCTGATTTTTCAACTAATTAGCTTAGAGTCCGTCCTTATTTTTTTTTTTCAATTCAACCACTGCGTATAGGGAATACGTAAATTTATTTACGTATGTGTATTATATTTGTTAGAACGAGCCGTTTTGAATCCGATGAGATATGTTCACGATCCGTTTTTTTATTTTTAATAACGCTAATTTTATTTTGCACGTTTTTTCAACTTGTTTTGCACGATTAACTCATATTTTTATTTTTAATTTATATTTTCACGTGTTCTCATTTCTAGGGATAAAAATTTGTGAAATTATTGTTTTTGCGTATATCTATACTAAATATTTTAAAATTACGAGTAACAACTTTCTAGAGTTGTGATAAAGTATAACTTATTATCCGACAAGAAATGTGCACGATTCATATCATTTTCGTTAAAATAACAGTAAATTTATTTTGAATATTTTGCATATTTAATGCATATTTGTACATTTTAAACGTATATTTTGTAACATATATCCGTTTTCCATAGTTATGAATAACAGCGCGCCTGTAGCTATATAGACTATATTGTATATAGGTATGTAGCAATGTTGTAAAAAATGCTTTTAAAATGTATTTAAATACTTACTAAAAACTAAAAATTATTCAAATACATATTTTAAAATACATTAAAAAAAGTATTTAAATACTACTTAAATACTTTTCAAATTATTATCATACTTACTACCTATAAGAGTATATTATTAAGTTTGACTAATGCAAATTTGAAATACACAATAAACATTTTTATCTATCTCAATAATGATACATGCATTAATAATTTATTGATAAGACTAAATTGGGGTATGAGAACATTTTATATTTATAACTTAACATTTCTTTATTATTGATATTATATTAATGACATTAAAAGTACCTATACCTAGTTAATTAATTTAGTTAATTATTTAGTTTATTGAATTAAAAAAAATTGTAATAGATAAATAGTGAGTAATTATAATATTATATTATACATTATTATTTATTAACAGCTGGTAGATAATATTGTTTAATTTAAAGTAAAAAAAAACATACATTTAAGTTGCATGATTTTTTTCCAAGTTTGCATCGGACATCTTATCCCTTTTTTTTTTGTCAAAATGCACAATCAATACCATCACCAATTACCATACAATCATCAGATAACAACAATAAAAATAAAATTTTAAATATATACTTTTTAAATACTCCCTCTAGATTATATTTAAAAAACATTTTAAATAACTAAAAGTATTTAAATACTTGAATTAAAATACTTTTACTCAAATACTTTACAACACTGGTATATATAGTCATAGGCGTAGCGTGAACAAATGGCATGGGGGGGGGGGCTATAATCCCAACATGATATACTAAGTCGTACATAAATTTGTTAGGTACATCGGTACACGATCTTCTCTCATAGCCCAATCCTTTTCCTCTTCCGTGATAACCTATACCCTTCTTAAATATTTTTCAAGAAATTTATAACTTTACCCGATGAATAATGTAAACTCTGCAGGAAGGATATAATAATAACGAGTAACGAAATAAATATAAAAATATATACGTACCTAATACTTATAGCAATAACACAATATGTATTTATTTAAAGTTATATAATTTTTAACTAAGTTAAGCTACTTTTTATTTCAAAGTTAACTTTTAACTTATAATAACGTTACCAAGAAAAATATTAGTAACTTTTAACTTGACTTATATTTTTTATATAACTTAACAAATAAAAAAAATTAGTTAACTTGTTCAGCCTTGGTATAGGGTACACTATACACGAACTAAAAATTATTCTAAGATTAAAATTATCTTAACCGGTGATAGTAAGTATGTAGTACTTATTTAACAAACAATTATATATAAATAAATAAACATCTAAGTTCTTAATATTCTTATTATTATAAAATAACGACAAAATTAGTCTTTTTTTTTAAAAAAATAATAATAAAAATGAAATTATAGGTACATCATAATAAAATTAAATTTAATCGACGACTTTTTTTTTAGCAAAAATATTTAAAATATCTTCGGAGTTAATATCATTTGCCAAATCCCTTTCAATATGGATCAATGATAAATTTGAAAATCATTGATTGCTCAATGCTCATAGTACCTACTTTGAAGGCTCGAAGCCAAGTTTTTATTCTTCCCATGACTGAAAATGATCATTCACATGATGCTGAACTAAATAGGTAGAGTAAATGCTACGATATGTTGTTTATATGTTGTATCGTTTATCACAGAATTTTCTAAAAATATACACGTCTTTATATATATATATAGATATAAGAAAAAATGATTATTTTAAAACAGCAGAAAAAAAAAGTTACAGCATATACCTAATACTTATATAAATAATTATTGTGTTAAAGAAACATTTTTAAGTCCATAACCGCTATAAGTCTCTAACCTAATGATTTTTTTACGTATATATAGCCAAAAGATTATTATAAGTTTTTATATTATAAAAATTTATTCATTTTACTTTGAACATTAGGTATAGGTTTTCATATTTATATAAACTCTCCCAATTTAGCTCAAATGAAAGCCACCCAAATAAATTATTTTAAAAATATCAGGAATATGCCATATACCTAATACGCTTAAAGGGTCCGGTGCCGGTATATTTATAAAACTTTGCAGCTTTACGAAATAAAAATGATCACGGATTGTAAAATGAACCAATTTGAACTTTTTTTTCCAACTTAAAGAATACTTACTAAACGTCGCGTTTAACTTAGAGCCGTTCGAAGAAAGATTTTTTTATTTTTTGAGGGGGGGGGTGAAAATTTGAAAAAATAATAAAATACTTCTCTTCCATAAGATAAACAAAAAAAAAAAAATCCAAGTAATCAACTTTTTTCCGAAAATTCGAAAAATCCTTATAATTTATAGTTTGCCGACTAAAAATTCTGAAAAATACTTCCTTGCTGTATAATTTCCCGAAAAATTCCAAAATACTTCATTCAAAACGTGAAATGGCAAAAAAAATGGCCATCGACTTTTTCTACTATTTGTCGACTGAACATATAAGAGAGGGTGTCCCACTATCCCCCCACAAAAAATACACGTATAACATTTTTTAAACTGATCAATATTTAGTAATTTATATAGTAATTTCAAATATGATTTTTTTATATACCTATGTATTCACTTTTTAGGGTAAGAGGCGTTTTCAAATAAAGAACTGTATGATAGAATTTTTTTTTCCTCATTTATATTTTACAGATGTATTTTGGAGACATCCCTCCCTATAAATATTTCTTCGGTTCGTCCCTGTAGGGTAGTTATTAAAAATGAAGAAAAATTTTTGTAAATTGGAAAATAATATATTGGGTAAGTGGCTTAGAATCGTTTGTGGAATACAATGATTTAGGTATTTTTGTTTTCATTTGTATGGTATTTCCTTCTATTTTTTTATTTAGATAGATAAATTGAATTACATAATAAAAATTGCATACCTATTATCATAGTATAAAATAAATTCTAAAATCCATATTAAATAAATTATTATAAATAATTTTTTACCATTTTATTCAATATTAGATTTTATTTTGGACGGCGAACTTAGTTAGGACCTAATTAAATAGGAGTTGTTGTTTTACAAATAGGTGGTTCTATCAGTTGCTACTTGCTGGAGAAATGGTCACACTGTGTATTATCTCTAAGTCCAAGAATGTTGATTGTTGTTATTTACATTTAATCAGTTTTGACGTGATGTTCACTATGTTATTTAAAATTTTATTTTAATAGTTTTATATGATTTTTTTAAACCACATCGATTGGTAAATATTTATATTTTAAACAAAAATAAGTGAAATAATATTGAATACTGGAAAATAATAAAGATGAAGTTAAACTTGTTGAATTCGATGGTAATATTCTCAGCAATATTCATACAAGGCGAGTACTAAATTATTGGGAGTGGCCCTATTGTTTTTTTTCTATCGTACCCAATATTTATAGATTTTTTAAAATAAATTCGTCAATTTGTATGGTATTTAATTTATATTCATTATTATTTTATAGCTCAATCATATTTATTATGTTACCAATGTGTTTCAACACATCCAGGCTGTGGTACGCCATTTAAGTGGTTATGGCATAAAAGTGTATCGTGTCCCGAAGAAGACGATATATGTGTAAAAGTTATTGAAAAAGTCGGAGGTAATTATTATTATTGCTACAAACATCTATATTATATGGTCGTGCTCCTAATTTGTGTTATAAAATATCAACCTTTTTTTTTTTTCATTTGTTAGTATCTTTCAAATTAATTTTTAATTTATGCTATAAATTTATCGCTAGAAACAATCGTGACTTCTAGATTTAAAATTTTTCTAATTTAGATTAAATAATATTATTATTATTTAATAAGTAGGTATCTACTTATTAATATAAAAAGTAAATAATAATAATAAAATAAAGTATCTACTTAATAATATTAGGGTAATAAGTCAAGTTTACCACCTCAGTCATGAAATTAATTTTTTTTTAAATTATAATGTATTTAATTCTGAATCCAAATATGTAAAAATAAAATTGCGGAAACAAAATATGGTTCTATAATTATAGTGATTTTAAATAATTTAGTTTTATCTACTAAGACAACAATTTTTATATTACAATTTCATATGACGTGTGTCGTTTTAACTAGGTACAAAAATTATAAATTTCAATTTTTTTTTCTAAAGAAGTAGTTTTAAGTTCTGAAAACCTTTGAAGTATAGGATAAGTACTATCCCTACTCTTCAGGTAGACCAGTGACCTAACAGACGTACCCTTGCTATACAAGAATGACAGCCTGGAACCTTTACTGGTTCTGGTTGCAGGCTTGACTCTCCAATTTCTTGGGAAAGAAAAATAGTTTGCTTAAGGGTAATCTAAATATGATAAACCTAAATATCTATCCCCAATTAGTTCGGTAAAATTTAACCGGGAATTATTTCATATTTATTTTAAAAAATGTGAAAAATTTAATTTTAAATAATTCTAAATTATTCAAGATTGCTATAAGTTTTTAACCATTTATTTCTGAAATTTTATTTTTTATATTGTGAATTAGGATGAAAAATAGGTACTATTGATAAAAAATAAAAAAAAAATAAAAAATAAAAGTTGCGACTGGGGTGGTAAACTTGACTTAAGCTATAAACTATAATGTAATACAAATATAGATTTTAAATTGTAATAAAAATTGAATAATTGACTTATGACCAATGTCGAGCAATAGGTACATACATAAATATTATTAAGTATATTTATTTTCTGATAATTCAAATATGGTGGTAGGTATATACTGAAGAATAACAAATATCTATTTTAAACATAACAATTTGTATATTTTATTGATCAATGGTCAATTATTAGTACCCTATCGAATAATTAACCTCTAGGCTCCATCCTCCACATGACTATCTGATTTATTTAGAAATATACAGCATTTGATTATTTAATATTTGATCCATGATGGATTTATTGTTTGTTTTTTTTTTTATTACTATTAGGTATATTAGTTAAATATTTGGAAAGCAGAACGATATAATTATAATTAATTTAACCTAATTTTTTAATTTCAGCCGAAGAACGTATTACTCGTGATTGTCTGAGTTCTTTAAAAGGTTTTCGAACAGATATTCCAGCTGACAAGTATGAAGGTTGCAGAAAAAGTTCAGTGGATGTTAAACTAGGCAACTACGTGAACAATTCTATACCTGAATTGGACGTTAAACGGTATATATTTCTATGAATAATATTTGAAATAAAAATGTTAATAATTTTAAATATTCACAGTGACCATTATGATTCAACTACATGGTGTTTTTGTTATTTTGACCATTGGTGTAACTCGGCTAACTTATCTACATCTTCCAATTTGCTTATTGTTTTGATAAGCATATTTTTTTTTGTACGAAATATTAATCACTGAACTTTTTTATGAACATTAATTTAGCAAAAATTATAAATGTATATTATTTGATCTGAAAAACAAATTATTAGATACTTTGATAATAATTTTGTATAATTTAAAACTGTTGATAATTTATTTTGAAATATTTTTGTATTCAATGATATTATAAGCAATATAGTCTTAATTATGATAACTAAAAGAACAATACCAGTAAATACTTAGTATAAATAATTGTTCATTAATTAATGTTTTATGAATATCACATTTATCGATTAATAGAATTCTGATTTATATGCATTTACATAATTTTATTGGGTGTATACTGTTTGATGATAGTAAGATGAATGCATATTTTAGGGATAATAGCATTTTTGAAAAAAATTTCATACTAGGTTTAGGTACATTATTTCAAGAAAGGTATAATTTTTTTTTTTTTGGATTTGAAAATAAGAAATATGGATGAATTACATTTTTTTTTCATATAAATTCATATAATTTGATTTTAAAGACCATATTTTCGTCAAAAAATCATATATTTGAATATTTCTTAAAAATGTAATGAACATATTAAGTGCATATTTCAGGATTTGTAAGTGCATACAAATTTGTGATTTTACTGATTATATTTACTATTGTTCATTAAGTATGTTATTAATTAACATATTACATATACGAGTACAATTACATATTATTAATGTAAATTGTCAAACATATAAACTTTATATCCGTCCATTATGTTTGATAATATTGTTGATAATAATTTTCAGACACATTGCCAGAATTTCATAAAAGAGTAGATTTTTAAAACTAGCAAAACCTATAAACATTAAGTTTATACTTTTTTGAATTTTTCATGTATTTATTTTATTGAAGTTCAAAATTTATGAACAATTAACAATATATTAGTAATGTAGAACATATATTAAAATATAAAAATTATAAGATCAAGATTCCATTGTTCCCTGGATATGTGTCTGATAACTTTGATTTAATAATTTAATATTTTGTATACTATTTTTTAGTGAGACTGTATTTAAAAGTAAAATTTAGTTAAGAATATTCCATAAAATAACTAAAATCCGTCTATTTTATATGTAAACTTATTTTTGTAAAACCTGACAATAATTTATATTTATTTTGTTGAAATAAAACATTTTATATTGTTCCAAATGTCTTAAATTATTTTCACTTATTCATGTGGAAGCACGTAAAAATGTTAGACAGTACTAATCTGAAATTTCTTATTTTTATTTCTGTAATATTTTGTACAATACAAAATTGGGCTGGAAAAATCAGGAATTTAAAATTTTAAGTTTTTAAAAAGTAATTATTTTATTATATCAAAATTAATAAATAATATAATAAGTTTTATAATAAGAATTTATTTTGACAATAAAAAATTTTAAATGTTCCAAATTTTTATGAATTTATAAATTCTAGAATTGCACTGTTCAAATTTTTATGGACCCATGCATTTAATACTACTATTTTTGCATTAGGTATATAATGTATTCTGAACGAAGCGAGTAATGTATTTATTACTTTAAAGATGTAAACATATTTTCTCCTGATTAATGAGGCGTATATACAGGGTTTCTCCTTAAAGTATAGGGACTGGCCGCTTCCCTGGTGGTGGGATTAGTTGTGGGTGGTCTAAGCTAAGCAATGTAATGGACAGCGGTCGTGTACGAGCTCTCACACATTTACATTTTACGATCACATGTAGCGCAAACACTGTTTTTGAGTTTTAATTAAGGCAGAAAATGTCGAAAATTGAGCTTTTGCTGGAGTAGCGCTACGCGATTAAATTTTGCTTTCACCTGTACAAAACCGCTTCTGAAACCTTGCTTTAGCTAAGAAGCCTTACAAAGACAACACCTTGCCAAGGGCTCAGGTTTTTTGGGGGTTCAGTGAGTTCAAAAACAGATGGGAAACTGTTGATATCTTCAATGTTCGGTTTAGACGAAAATGTGGCTAAAGTAAAAATCTGCTGGACTCCACCCATAGTTTAAGTGTAAGATTAATTACTGAAAATATTAACATCTGCAAAACAATGGTTCACAAAATTATTTCTGAAAATTTGAACGTATCGAAGGTTTATTCGAAATTGGTTCCAAAAGTGCTCCAACCCTCCAGCTCACACCACCTTTGTTATGACCGCCTACCTGGCTCGGATAGGAGTTGCAACCTTGTTGCAGCCTTTATACAGCTCCAATGTGAACCCACCAGACTTTTTCTTGTTCCTGCTCAAGAGAAGCCTGAAAAGTCACTATATCGAAGATGTTCCCGCCATTCAATGAGCTGTCACAGAGTCTCTGAAAGATGGTATGGCAGCTTACTTCCAGGAAGCCTTTACAGCATGGGAATCGTGTTGTCAGCAGTGTATTAACATTCAAGGAGACTTTTAAAATATGTTGGTAATATAATATAATACTGTACCGATTGAATCAATAAATTATATTTACCAGACCCAGTCTTATTACTGTACAGACAAACCCTGTATATGACATACATTGTATAAAAAATTATTATGTTAGCATATGAAAAATAGAAAATAAAATAACTTTTAATAAATTATGAACAGACTTTTAACATGAATACTTTATTATTTTATTTTTTGTGTAGTCTACCTATAAAAATGAAAATTAGGTTTTATTACATTTTATATAATTATTTTTTTTGTAAAAAAAAAATAGTAAAATACTTAGCGGTTACCTTTATTTTTTAATTTGCAAGTGATTTTAATTGGTAGTTAATATAAATAAGTACATAGGTGCATAGGATTAAATACAAAATAATCATGTTGAACCATTTATTTGTATTATAATTGTGAACATTCCTCAATGTATATATATATATATTTGGGTATTAATTTATAATTTTTTTCAATCGGTATATCTATACATAATATTATACAGTTTGATTAAATTTTATTACATTCAAGTATATTTACTAATAAAAATTAATGTAAAAAGGATAATAATATCTTCTTCTTTTCCTTTGCCTTCTCTCTCAACTATTTGAGGTCAGTCACCCTAGTCCTCCAATTCCACTTAACTCAATTTCCTGCATCCTCTTCACTTACACCAGCCCACCACATATCACTCTCTGTTATAATCCCCACCATTTTTTTGTCTTCCTCTTCCGCTTCTTTCTAATTATACATTCTCTTTGGCCTTTACTAGCCTTACTGGCTCTGTTTATTCTCTCCTTAAAACATGTTTGAGCCATCTTAATCTATTCTTCCTCATTTTTTCTACTAAATGAGCTACACTATACAACCTCTTATATACTCATTTCTAATTTTATCTTTTCTTTTGTCACATAAAATACTTGCCCCTTTTCTCCACTTTATCCATCTACACTTTATTGTATGTTTCATATTTTCCTTGAAACCACCATCCTTCTGTAGAGTGGCTCTTAAATACTTGAATCTCACAACCTTTCCCACTTCATCCCCACTCAACCTGATTATTTACTTTTCCTAATTTGCTCCGTGGTCCGTTTCTCCAAAGTCATATACAATATATTCTGTTTTACATCTACTATTCCTTAATATTTCACACTCAAGAGCTTCCCTCCACTTTTCAAGTCTACCATTCACTTCCTCAAGACTCTCCTATCAGCACTATATCAACTGTAAATAGCATGTGGTATATATTTTGTTGTTTCATCTATTACCGAGGCAAATAAGCAAGGACTCAAAGCACTCTTGTACTTATCTCTTCATACAATATATCCTAATTAAATTCATATATACCTTTGGTAATCCTTTTTTAATTAATACCATACACAATTTTCTCTTCTTTTCTATACATCTCTACTACCTATCTGTCTTATACAAAATATAATATTGGTTCCATTGTTGACTTCCTAAGCATAAACTCAAACTAATTTCTTGTAACAAATGTCCCACTCCTTACCCTTTTATTTATTATATTTTCCAAAATATTCATGTGTTATCCTATATAATTAAAAACCCTTATATTATACCTTTAAACATTGGTACCTACTACAAAAGTCTTCCTCCACGTTTCTGTAATTTAAATTGAATTGTTCTTTTTATATATTTATTAAGTTTCCATTGTATTTTTAAATAATTTAACCTACTGTTTTATATTTTTGGCTTTGTCTGTTTTAATAATAGTAATAATTCCCACATTCCTGTACCCTTAAATATGGATACTACCAACTCTTCCTCCACACCTCAGGAATTTTCCTTTCAACTACCTACTAGGTATTTTATTAAAGCACTTTGTTAGCCATCCTATACTCAAGCTCCAATATTTTATATAATTCTACTGATACTGTATCTGGTGATAGGTACCGCTCATAGTACCGCTAACATTTTTCATTTTTCTAACTGCACTCTTTTCTTCTTATATATTAAGTTCACCATACCTAAATTCTAATTAACTCGATCTATTGCTTCTCTCGGAAATTCCTCATTTAATAATCCTTTAAAATATTCTTTCCATATATTTATTACATCTTTTTCTTTTGTTATTGGTCTTTATATTTTACTGACATTACAATAAGATGAAAATTAACACCACCGCCGTTTTAATGTTGTATTCCATTGGTTATATGTTACAATTTTCGTACGACTTTATGTTTTGGCTACCTACTGCTTATTTTAATAAATCTGTATTTTTTATTTATGTATTTAAGTGTGGCAAGTTTAAATTCATTATCTATTCGTTTAATGAAGCTAAGCTACTTGAGTGCCTTACAAGTAACGTAATCAATGCGAGCTTTGGGATTAAGTGAGGGAACAAATAAAAATCCAAGATCACGGGTATTGTCAACAATAGAGACAAGAACGACACCATTAATAGAATAAGAAAAGCATAAGGGTGCTCGGCCCCTTGAAAAAGTCATTGATTTGCATTTAGAAACATTAAAGCAATAAAACATTAAAACAACCAAGACACTCACCCCAAGCGACAAGACAGTCAAGATCTAATTGAAGACAGATACAATCTTTAATACTGCTAATCTTATAATAAACCTTAAAATTGTTAGTGAAGCAGGGAATTTTACTATGGGAGAGAACGGTAGTGACATGTTTATGAAAAGGGCGAAAAGGAGGGGAGAGATGTGCCCCCCTTGGGGAACACCCGAGGAAGCAGTATAGATAATAATAAACTTGATGTCGAAGAGTTAGACCCATTGTGGTTTATTGGACAAATAATAACGTAGCCAAGATAACAGAGGATAATCAAAACCAGAGGTGTCGAGCAGGGAAATAAGGGCGTCATGATTAAATGAATCAAATGCTTTCGCAAAATCAGCGTATATGGCATCTACCTGCGATCCTTCATGGAAAGAATTAAGGATATACTTACAAAAAGTTACATTACAAAAAGTTCTTGACCACCCAAGACGAAACCCATGTTGTTTGTCAATCAGGATAGAGTTAATAGAAGGTAAAATATAATCTAATAAGAGAGATTCAAACATTTTAGAAATATGTGAGAGGATAGTGACAGGAAGATAGTTAGTGACAAAAGACCAATCAGCTGACTTGAAAATAGGCGTAACAGAGCTTATTTTCCGTAAGTCAGGAAACATATCAGAGTCAAGGGAAAGCCTGTAAAGGAACCATAAAGGGAAGGCGATAGCATGTCTAAGTTGGAAAAGAAAATCACCAGGAATGCCATCGGGACCAATAGACGACAGACCTCGAAGGGAGTATAACTTAAGTAGCACATCAGCAGTGGGAAAGAAATCATCTTTGGTTAAATTAAAAATGTATACACAGTGAATGAAGATTAGAATTGAGAATGAATAGACAGAGCTAAAATATGATACAAACAAGTTAACAGATTCCTGTTCAGTAGAACCAGTAAGATCGATAAACGAGATGTTTCTAAGGATGTCACAAGAAAAGCTATTCTTATTTTGGACAAAATCCCAAAATTTCTTGGGATTATGCCGAAGAGAGGCTTCCGTACTACTAAGGAAACTTCTAAAACATTTCTTAGACTCGTGTTTAAATCTAGCACGCAACAGAGAGAAAACACGATAGTCACCCGGACTAAATGAAGTTTTTAATTTAGCATGTGCTCTATTTTTCTTACAAACTAGATCCTTTAGTTCCAGAGAAGCCCATTGGGGAAAATTTGATTTAGTGAAAGTTACACGAGGGACAAAGCGAAGTATGGTCGAGTGAAGAGCATCAAGAAAAACATTGGTGGCTGAGTTGACATCAAGAGGAATAAGGGTAGAATACCAATCAAAGGAGGACATGAATTCAACAATTTATAAGTAATCGGGTTTTTGAAAGTTGTAGAAAGAATGAGCAATGTTAAAAGTAGGTGGTCAGATGAATTTAGAGCAACAGATAAGTAGAGAGGAATGATAGACCATCATCTGATGATAAGGAGTGACTAAAGGATTGGAGGATAATTCGACGGAGAATCTATTTGAATTAGTAAAAATTAGATCAAGTAAAGAACTATATTTATTGAGGATATTAATTTTTGAAAAAAAAAAACGAAGATAAGCAAAGGACTCAGGGACACAGGGAGTACGCAAGGGAGAGGGAGAGGAAGAGGGATAGTTAAGTCCATTGTCATCGTTGGACCAAAGGACTTTAGGAAGATTAAAGTTGCCACAGAAAATCAGTGTGTGACCAGGATGTTGCCTAAGAACCAATTCGACCGAAGAAACGCTTTTACGAACTTACCGCACAGTTTGTAGAAAAGTAGATACCACAAACCAAGAATTTAGAATATTTAATGGAAAATTGAACAAACAGATCTACCATAATATAACCGTGGTCATTATATACATGAATAATAATTTTCTGGGTTTTTTTTTTTTTTATTAAACACCTTAAAAGCACCTTTACACTTTAGTAAAATTTTGGAAAATTAATTTAAATATCTACCTACTTAAGTGCTATTTATTACTATAAATATAAAATATTTTCTCGTAAACAACTAACTACACAACCTACCTAAAAGTCCGATGGGCCGGTAAAGTAGAAAAGTTCCAAATTTACTTCAGTTACTAAATATCACTCAATTTACATCTTTGATTAAAATTAGAAAATGTAATTTAATCAGGTAATTAATCCGTCGAGATTGTTGAAGTATTCTCAAGAGGGTTAACAATGTCGATTTTTTTTTTGTCTTGCATAAAAATGTTCTTTTTTTCAAAGAGGTTTTCATTATCAATAAAATTATATTAATAGATACCTAGCAAATATTATACTAATATAGGTAAATATAAATATAAATATAAAAATAATTTAGTGTTATATATACCTATAGGTACTTGATATTTTTATATTATACCAACAATATTTTTTGTAAGTACCTGTTTAAGTCCATGCTAAATAATATTGATAAAAATAATAATTTTGTCACAATATCACCTAGGTATAGGCTATAAAAGCGACCGCGACGGATTCGTAATCACAAAAATAATTTCTAGAATAATATAATATATATAGTGCCTACCCTATCAAGATTTTAAAAATAGTAGGTATTTATTAACTTACGACAGTCCTGAAGACTGATCAAATTGCCTATCCACAACTCCTAAAACCTCTAAAATATCTTCGTGTGCAATTCAACTATTTTTACGAGTCCCATCAGTTAGATCGAACAAATGTTCCTATGTAAATTCTGAAAACATCAGCGTTACAAATTTGTCTTTGTAACAGTCATTTCACAATTTTAAAGTACACTTTTTTATAGACAAAGTTAAAATTTTTCTTTTATAAATTACAAAGTATTTAAAAATAGTATTGTAAATTTGAAAAGAGAAGAACACTTCATTAGAAATTTAAATCAGTTTACAAAATCAAAATCGGACTACGCAATCGGACGTACTGATGGAACTAGTAAGGAATGTTTTGAGTAAAGATTTACCGAGCGACAGAGGCCCCTTATAAGTTAGTCCGTTAGTCGGTTTCAGTAGTTTTACTACTGGAAAATCGAAAAATGACATTTTTAAAGTGGGTATAACTAGAACTAATTAGTTATCAATAAAGCTCTTTACTTTAAAACTTCTCTACTCGACTCCTATTCAAAAAAATTAACACAGTCATAAAAACACATAATTATAAAATCATTATCTACCCAAGTATCTACATTCCTCGTTTTACTCGGAACCTAAAAATGAATACAAGTATAATTTATAGTGCAACATTTTGTATAATAAATAGATTTTCAGAGTTTGTAAATTGTAAATGTTTTGTATTTTCGTACACAAAGGTAGATCGAAAAAACAACAAAATACCGTAAAGGTTCAAGTTCATATTTTCGTGGAATCCAATGGATAGATATAATTTTGTGGTTTAGAACTAGAAAAGTTAAAAAAGGTACCTATGTTAACGCTTTGATAATAGATAAATTTCAAGTAAATTTTAGATGCATATAGAAGATTATAATATATGTTATTTGGATCGTTTTTCAAAATTATCGAATTATAATATTTGGATATTGCATTAATATAAGATAATCTATGTAATACAATAAATATACGAGTCCATCTATACCTATATATATATATATATAGATAATTTGGACATTAATTATATTATATAGGTACATATTATATCCCTACCTACTTAGTGAACGGAACTCATTATTGCGTATATAGTTTACATGGATAATCAACAAACGGTATTTTGTAATATTTTAAAACCAGAAAAAAAAAAATAAAGTTCGTTTTCATGATTTAAATAATATTAATAATGATAAAAAAAAAAAAACCCGTTTTTATCAGGTAATTCATAATATTTTGACGGATAATAATGTTAAGTATACCTAATTTAAAATAAATTGAAAATTCGAAAACGTGCGTGATAAACACGATTTTTTCTCTCATCGTTTAGTTTATAGTTTATACTACTAATAATAATAATAATCTAATAATAATTATTAGATTCCCAATACTGCCGGATGATACCTATATTATAGTCACACGTTATGGGTAAGTGCACATTATATATTATAATGTGTGCAATATAGCCGTATTACGTGAAATATTGTAGAAAAAAAAAAAAAAAAAAAAAAAAAACTACAACAACATAATAATCGTTTACCTGTATCGGACTGAAAACGATTAGCGGCGGCGGGGCCTCTATATCTTTTTAACCTTCGGAGTGTACACATTAACGGGTGCAGTTGTGCTATTATTTATGTCCCCTCGACGGCCCGTTTGTTTGCACAAATGTTCGCGTGAATGCCTCCTTATCCGCACCCACACCACCGCACGCGTGTAACCGGTACACGCGTATGTAATACACGTATACATATTATTATATACGCCAATACGGGTATGTGTGTGCGTGCGAGCTACGTCGCGGTGTGTGTTGTTACGGGCGTCGGTAGTGGTTATAATATTGTTATTATTATTTTAATCGCGTTCGCGAGACATAAGAAATTCAGTAATCGACAATGTGTCTGTATAGCGTGTGCCTGCAATGGACGCGGCGGCCACTTGTAAGTATTACGTGACCAAGTTACTCGGCATTAGTCCGCCGAAACCGAACTGCGTGTACGACGTCCGGTCGGGCAATGTCCGCGATCGCGAGCAAAAATCGCTGTTCCGCGTGTTTTACCGGTCCCACGGCAAGCGCCGGAAGCGCCGTCCCTGCAGGGCCGCAGGTGCGCAGGAATCGTACGCGCCGTCGATGCACGCGGAGGACGCCGGCGCGAAAATAGGCGACGGTCACGTGTTGGAAGAGGACACGGTCGAGGACATCGAGAAGAAGTTCCAGGGGTTCCGGAACGTGTTCGAGAAGTGCAAGGTGAAGAAAAAGAAACCGTCGCGGCTGTTCAACGTCAGCTCGGGGTTGCGGTTCACGCTGGTGGCCAACACCATGTTGATAGACGGCCAGAAGAAAAGCAAAGAAGCGGCCGCCGCGGGAAACGCAATCGAGGAGGGCGGCGGCGACGGCGATGACGACGATGACGACGACGACAACGACGACGACGACGACGACGACGACGACGACGACGACGACGGTAGAGATGTCGAAGGCGACGATGTTGGTGACGGTGAAGGTGATGACGAGGAGGACGAGGAGGGGGCGGGAGGAGGGGATAGGACTTGCGATGATACTGCGGCGGGCGCCGCAGCGCAAATGCGGGACGCGGTCGAGAATCGTGTAGACGGCGAACCTGCCGAAAACCTGTCCAAATGTCCGAAGGACGTGGCGGACAAGGTGAACTCCTGGATAGACAGCTCCGTAAAGCAGACGGACGAATATTCCGAAGAGGAGAGCTTATTCGTCGACGATGAAGAGGTAAATGCGAACGATTTAAGTATATTGATTGGACGGTGCCCGGGTAAAAGGGAATAAATCCATTTTAATAATTTTTTTTTTTCATTACAAATTCTCATAGATTTTAATAATCCACATCGATTGGCGTGAAAAAACAACAAACATCGAAGAACATATATTATCGTAACAAAAATATTGATAAAAAATTTTAACTCGGATGTTTTTGACGGTTTTTTTTTAGTGTCCCGAAAGTAGTGTTTTTGTACTTATTCCCTTTTACCCGCGGGCACCGTCAAATTGTAGGTATATATACTTATACGCTACACGTAATATATAGGTGTTAGTGATGTCAGATATATCCGGATATCCGAAATCGGATAATGAAATTAATTTTATCCAGATAATCCGGATAATCCGAAAATGAATAATGAAATAAATTGTATCCGGATAATCTGGGTAATATGAATAAGACGAATGTTGTTAACCATCTAACTCATTTAATTTATTTTATTACCCATTTTCCAAAAATTATTTGGTACATTTGATAATTTTTACATTATCCCAATACATATTTCATGTAAGAAAAATTGCATAAGAAAAAGTAAAAAAACGATTTTCTTCAAATCAATTATTTCTTTGTAATTCCAATAATAACACGATAGTAGGTATTTTATCATTTAAAGGTCCTCAGTTCAAAATATTTAATAATATGATTATCCGATAATAAAATTATCCGGATTATCCGAATTTTGGATAAACGGTTTCGGATATCCGGGATATCCGGATAATTGACATCACTATTAAGTATACATTAGAGTTGAACGAATTGATAAAAATGATTAATTTGACTATACGTGTTGGTATATTATGTGTACAGGCGATTGAATTGGGGAAAACATCATGACGGGGCCTCCACACCACACGATTCTAAGGCATATTATATAGGCAATTTATTATACTTTCTTTGTCCGGTTTTGTGTTTGTGTGGGAGGCATTCGTGATCATTAGTGTTAGTTACCCGTATAAAAAGTATACGGGGAGCCATTACGCGCACTCGCGTGCACATGTCACCCATCTATTTTATATACACGAAAAAATTTATATTTTTATCTCAAATAGACGATTCTAATAATTCTATCAGAACGTCGCAATGAGTTTTAATTTTGAAAAAATATTCGAATTTTCCATGATATTTATGAAGTTTATGATCGAAGCATTTTTCAAAAATATTGTTCATTTAATTAGATATTTATGTTCAAAATTTTGAAAATTTTGGAAACTAAATTGTTTTAATTATAGTATAAAATGTGAAAATTAAAAATGTGAAAGTGTGATGAAAAATTTATAAACGTTTTCAAAATTGTTATCGAAGTATGCATTGTGCTGGAGTGTTGCAGGAATTAGAATCAATATTATCTAGCGCCCTATGTAGCCGTTTAGTAATATGTGCATTTAAACACGTTTTATAAGTCATTAAAAACCTAACTTTTTTAAATAAATATATCTCTTAAAAAAATTTAAATATCGAAAAAAGGCTACATAGGGCACTATAGATAATGTTGTTATCTATAATTTGTTTTTGATTTTATATTTCTAAGATATATTTAAGTTGTTAAAAATCAGAAATGCTAACATGAGTTTTTTATTGAAAACTGTTTGTGCAACATCCTTTTAAGATGCTATACACCCGATTTTTAGGGGGTTCTGTGTAGGCAATTTTCATAAAGGATTTATATAAACAATTTAATAATATTTAATTATATGTTAAAAGGAATTAAAAAATAGTCATGTGTCAGTATCATTTTTTATTGTTGTGTTATGACGATATTTGTTAAAAATCACGTTCTGCACGCTCTATATAACTACAGCTTCTTTCTTTGTAATCGCAGATTCCAAATTTATACAAAACATGAAAGATGAGAATATTTACTGTGCTTGAGCTTAGAGCTTTTTTCAATATGTTTATTTGAAAGCCTAAAATCTGTAAAATTTAAAAATTAAAAAAAAAAAACATAAAAAACATGTTAGCTAAAAAAAATCACGCTACGGCATGGAAATGTTTCATATTTTATATACATTTTGACTCTACGATTACTAAGGGAGAAGTTGTACTTATAGAGCACGAATTTATTTTAATAAAGTTTAAATATGCGTGTAGCAATACTGGAATGCTGGTTTTAGTTTAATAATCAGTGTTTCAGCTGAAAACATTAATGAAAAGTGATCAGTGTGAGGACAATATCCCTCACGGTTAATACACTCTTATCATAGAAGCAGGTATAGGTACAATAACCAATAACTATAATTTATTTCTAAAGAGGGGGGCATTAACTAGTTAAAAAATTAATTTTGTTCGACTTTTTAACACAACTAGTTGATTAATTCGTTCGTTAACCAATTAACTTGACTAGTTTAAATTATCACTCACATACTTCTAATTGTTAACGTTTAGAATCGTTCAGTTAAGTTAACACGTAAAAGATATTTTAATTATTGTTAGTCTGTATTTTAAATTTTAATATTCGTATAAATATACAATAGGTAGTAACTCGTGTGAATTGCATTATTTACGTAATTCTATAATAATTCAGTAATTTACCAAAGACCAGATTTTGTCTTTTTTACAATAACTCCTTCCGTCAATATTTACGATAACCGACATCATTCAATATTGTTGATTAATCTCGATTTCTGGATAACTATCGTATTTGTTATTCTATTGTTCATTTGATTTAAAATTTTTTTGAATTTCATATCACCCATAGGAGTTGTGGATCTAGAAGTCGATTTTTTTTGGGGGCAGGGGAATTCAGTTTTAAAAACTAATAAAAATAAAAAAAAAAGGTCAATCCTGTGGTATAAATACATTATATAAAAACCTCTCATGATTTTTTTTTTGGGGTGGGGAGGAAATTTCTCCTCCGTGGATCTGCTCCTGCCCATAGGTTTATGGCAATGGTTGTGTCGTTTATATAGATATAAATATATAATCTAATACACATTTCACATTTATATTCTGTGGTTCTTCCATCCCTACTGATATCCGACGAGCGAAGTGCACCTTTTTATTTTCATTTTTTTCTATAAACAATTTTTTGACCAAAAGACTTGATCTAATCTTTATACGTATATGTACCCATTTTATTGTAGTAAATATAATCGAGATTGTACTTTGAAGAGGTCATTTTCCGATTTTTTTTTTTTTTACGAGATTACTGACTGATTTAGTTGTAGTCATATTTTATTTGAAAAATAAAGACGGGAATATAATAATACTGCAGTGCATTTTTACATAAAATTTATTTCACATTTTAAATATCATTTAAATTGTTGAATTATTATACGAGTACTTTAATATTATTAGTTTAATGTATTTAAGTTTAGTATTAAAGTACTAATTTATAAGTAAGTAGGTATTGATTGGAAACTGAAATAAAACGGCACAGAAATAGTACAAAACGATTTGGGTAAATGTAAATCACATTTATGCCAACGTTTATTCTTATAATGTAATGTTAAACATACTGAGTGTATACTAACAATTAACATTAATAGTTATATAGGTATTAGGTATTGCACCAAACCTGTGCTCAGAAACATTTTATTGAATGCAACGATTTATCATTGCTATCAAATGCAATATGTATTCACCAAGATTATCCTGTCAGTCAGATAAACGAAGTTATTCCGACTACTGACACACGACGAGCAAAGTGCTTTCATGACCCTATACTTGTCGGATTTTTTCGTTTGTTTTCGATTTCGTTTTTATATTTTTATTTCATTTAATAACGTTTTTTTTTAAACGCTTTATGTCCATGATTTTTCCATTGCTAGTATTGGATACCTAATACCTATTGGATTAACAATTAACATAGGTATGACATTAAACTGTATTGTTGTTTTTAATGTTATTTAATAAACAAAATACTTATATAACAGTGGTATTTCAAGATATATGATATATACATGATATTTTAGCTGTCTATCTTCTAATCTATCACGAGATTTTGACACAGGGTTGTATAACAGATCCCGATACCTACATAAAACTTAAATAAGTACCAATAGATAATTTTTTTGGAATTTACTATATCAGTCTTGGGTAGTGATATTATAAAAGTATTTTTGAAAATGAACCTTTTTGAATTACTTAATCAATGCATACACTTCATATTGTGAAAAATGCATCTTCCTAAGTGTTTTTTCAATATAAACCATGGCAAACAAAAAAAAGTTAGAGGATTCAAGATCAAGACTGTGTAGGTGATGTTACAAAACTCCGACTCACTTGTATATTTCTAGCTTACCTTTGTATTTTTTCATTGAGTTGCATTATCGTGCAGCATTTTCATATTTCCCTAGTGACACCAGCCTATTCTTTTGTAAATAATTTTGTTCTTGTTTGGCCCATTAACAAAACTTTTAGGAGAAAAATATTTTGAAAATGAACCGGAAATCATAGACCCAATCGCCGATTGTATAGGATATGTGTCGCATATTTTTGAAATGGAATTTTTCAGCTAGAAGTTAGAAAGAATGACCATTATAATTGTGATTATGTAAAAATATGAGAAACAAAAAATATATCTATATTGTCATGTAAAAACTTTATGTCAATAAATTTATTTTTACATTTTATCAAATATTTGTACCTTATTTATGTAATATTATTAAATTGTGTACATTAATTACTTTATTAACTCGAATTTATATTTTACATAATATTGTAATAGGTATGTGGTCGTGTTATTTTTTCATGATAAGTAGTAGTAATTAGTAGTTATATTGATAGTAGGTAGGTATATTTATAATCAAAATGCAATTTTATTATATTTAATTTATTCTGTAGGAATGTGGGATTACTAAAATATACTGTATATATGTATATATATATATATATATATATATACATATATAATACCTAATAATATACATAATTTCTTATACCTATTTATGTATTTTCATAATTTAACACGTGTACCTACTCGTATATTTTCCCATAAAGTAAATAGTAGTATCTATTTACCAAGTATTTTCACTATATTTATTTTTATTTCTTATAGGTTGGTGTTAAACCTGTATTAATTGTCGATAGTCGATACTCCAATTTATATAAATATAGCCAAAAGTTAATAAATTAGTGAGCATATATTTTAGTGAATCATCAAATATTACATTTTGTCAATTAATTATAATAAATTAATACATTATATACACATTATACGCATATAATAATAATTTGGTTAATAATCGAAAATAATTAATATAAAATCTAATATTATTATACTGTAATCTGAAATGAAGTTAAAAGCAGGGCGTGATCTATGGTTAAATTTTGGTCAGGAGGCTGCCTTGACTACTTTCCTATTTTCTTTCGCTGTCTGATAAATGATCGATGGATTAGCTGTTTATCGCATTCCATAAAAAATTCAACTATAAGAAACTAATAAATAATATGATTGGCAGCCGAGGCCAAAAGTTTTTGTGACCTATATAAAAGATAAAAAAAAATGTAATCTGAAGGGAGTATTTTTTTTAATTGTTTTATAGTTAAGATAATCGATGCATAATTTTTTTTATAGTAGTTTGTGCATATATTTTGAAATTATGTTATACCTAAATTATAATACCGTGTGACTGCTAAGCTGTTATAGATTATGTACTGCAGGGAGTTAGTGGTGTCTCAAATAGGAAAATTTTTTTAAATGTGATTAAAAAAAAAAAAATTAAGAAAGTGGGTAGGTGACTGGTTTTTATTTAAAATAATAATACATATTAGGTAAATAAATTGAGCCGTAAAATAAAAAAAACAAGTCTTGGATCAATATTGGATAATTAAATTGTATTTCAGACTAAGGTGATTCAAGTATAAACAAAATTTTCACCGTCACTGCAGGATGCACACAAAATAATATATGCAAGTTTTTTATAGGCTATATAATATATAATATAAATATATAAATATTATTTCCGCGAAACTAAAAACTTAGAGCATTACTCGGTTTATCATTCTAAAGGTAACATTATGAATAGTTTCAATTGGTTAGCGAGAAATTGCGCTATTGCCTATATGTATTTTCGCAACTCCGTTATCAATTATCAGTTCAATTCGTGATGACAACCGCTCAGAAAAATGCATTTTGTTTAAAGCGCCATTCATAAAAACCTAATCGGTTTTAACCATTTAACGTTGGTTTTGTCACTCTTCTCTTTTGTCATTATTCTTTACTCTTCTAACTCCTTCTAAAGAGTGGAAATATTCAACAATCGTTCTAGGTATATTGAATTTGTTGAGCATCATCTTTATGCACTTAAGACCTTTACACAGGAACCCCCATTAAAAAAACTAACGATACCATGTTGAATGTTTCACTCGTTAGGAGGAGCAACTCTATATATTCACCCGAACAGCATTAAGTTATACCTACCGTTTCCAATGGATAATAGTTATAATAACTCAATTCAAGATATAATTATAATCGGGATATTTTATTTTGATAACTTATGGTTGAAATTGGATATTCAAATTTTCACTAATTCTTAGTGATGTATTGATAAAAAATTCGAGAATATAAGCCGATTGAAAAAAAAAATTAGATTCCTCAAATTTTTTTTATAGGTATTCAACATAGGCGCTATACTGTATACAGTACCTACATAAGAATATAGGAACGGGCTAATATTTGTGTATTTATAAGCTATATATATCCTAATTTTAATTTAATTATTATTATTTATGATGTATGATATCTTGAAGTTATCCATACTGATGATAGAAATAAAACATAAAAAAAGCTTTTGAATCTTTTTGAATAATAGTATTAATATATGTATATATATTATACAGTAATGCTGTAGTGCACTACAGATTTAGTTTTTACGAATTATATGGTATAAATGATTTTTTCAATGTGGTGGCCATCGTGTATTAAATTGATTATATTGTACATACCACGTCTGCAGATAACGAAGTCTGCACGGACGTGCCTACAGTGTAATATCCTTCGTGGCGTATTTTTTTTTCTTGGGGATGAAATTAAAAAAAGGGAAAGATTAAAACTTAAATAACTATAATTAATTTTAGTAGATAGAATTTTCGTAATGATTTGTAACTCTAATTTTGATATTTATAACCTAATACCCTGCCCGAATATCAAATTTTGAGTTGGGACGATGCACCCGAAAAGTTAAATAGGTACTTAATATTGTTCTATCGACTTTGGACCAATTATATTTTTGTATGATTCATTTGTAATCATTTGTAATCGTAATTTTGAAATTTGAATTATAAAAACTTGTACGAAAAATCAAATAGTAAACAGTGGGCGCTGGACGACAGCGTCATGGCACCGATAGGTTAAATAATTGTTATTTGTAATCAATTTTAGAATCTGGAACGTAATAACTCAATTAAAATGGTTGGCTCTAACTCTCATATTTTTATTTATTTTATATCTTCTAGCATTTCTAATCTACAGTACCTAGTACCTACTATAAGCCCGGACTGTCAAATCCTTGGGCGGCTCGAGATTTCTCTAGATATTTTTTTTCTAAGTTTTTTTTTTTACGTTTTTCACTACAATTTTGTAAAACTTTATTTTTTTCCTGTTATAACGAACGTTTTGGACTCTGATACTACGATGATTCGATAAATAATTATTGATAATATTAGCCATTAGGTATATTTATACACATTTTATACGTAATAATTTATTGTCAAATATATTTTTGTTAATTGTTTTTCTTAAAAATTCACTAATCTTTTAAAAGATTTTTACAAATTTTTTTGTTTTTCGTATTATGCTCAGAATACACGAATGTGAAATTAGAAACCGTTAATATTTTTTTAAGAATTTTCCAGGCCACTTTTTATTAAGCGATTGGTTATCACCTTAACGTCCAAGTTATCTAAATATCCTATCCCTACAATATGGGAAAGTAAAACAAAACTTTGCTGGAGTTACAAGTTAAACTTAAAAACATTCCGATATGTTTGATAGTGCAAAATAAAATGTATAAACTTGGAGGAGTATACTTGAATTTAAAGGGAACGAAAGAGGTGGAATAACAGTTGTATCAGGTCATTATACGGCTTATGCGTTAAGACCTAATGGGACATGGGAAAATTACGAAGACTTAAAGGACAAACCATGTACAAGTGACCAAAAATAATCAACGTATATATATTAATTTAAACATTATAATATATTTCAAACGATTTGTAATACAAAAAATGACAATAATTATTATTAAATATTTTTATACTTAATTTAACTCACCAACTATTTAGACATAAACATAATTATTATATTTTATATTTACTATTCATTAAATTTTTATATGTATTTATATTTTGTTGTTGTAAGAAATGACAATTATTAAATATAGGTAGGTACACAATTAATTTTGAAATATAAATTTAAAAATCATTACAAATAACTTTTGTATTCAAATAACTTTTGCATTCAATAAAACGATTCTGAGCATATCTTCGGTGTAGTATTCATAACTCTTAATATTAGTTATATATCAGGGATGGCCAGCGATAAGAGACTCGTGAACCACAAAATATAAAGAAAAATATGATAGAGCCAATAGAAAAGAAAAGGTTCTCAATTATTGTAAAATTCGAAAATACATTGCAAATAATTACCCTAATTTTTATTATAATACATTAGATATCACATGTGTAAAAAGATTTTAAAAAGATAAAAATTATTTTATTTTTTAGAAATGCTTTTTTAAGTGTTCTGTTAAGTTGTTTGAAATCTGGCTAATAATTGCTAAATGTAGATCGTATATGAGTTCATCTAAATGTTCATTAGTTCGTTCAGATAGATATTTCTATTTAATGAACTTAAGCGTTGAGTACTATGATTCACACACATAAATAGTCCAAAATATTGAGATGTCTATTGGAACACTCTTTTGTTAGTAGAGATTTTTTATTTGAAACCTTCTTCCATAATTCTATGGCCAAAACGCCATTTAGTTTCAGTCTTTTTAGCCCATCGTTTCTTTACAATTCTGGTAGTTCCAATTTTACAGCTACCGTATTCTTTATAGTCGGGGATGAAACAGAATAGATCAACAGCAAAATGATTTTTCAGGCATAAAAGTGAAGATTTAAGTGTTCTCAAATCTACCATTGATTTCTTCAGCAAGACCAGAAATTTTACACAAATAATCTTATATTTTTAGCTGAACGTCTGAATGGCTTTCAGTAATTTTTTCAAACATTTGAAATGAGATTTAGTCTCAAGGTATTTCCGAAAGAGTCTAAATTTGTTATTAAAGTTAAATACACTCTACGCTAAATCAGAAATAAGATTTTCTCTTGTTTGTAATGATATGTTTAGTATTTTTAAAACCACATCTTTAAAAATCTAAAAAGCCAAATCTAACAACCACTGGAGGATCATTAAGTAATCAACTCCACAAAAAAGTGATGCACTGGTGCATAAACAATGTTACCTGGTCATTACAAAAGTTAAGCGTTGTCAGACTGGGCAGAGTTTCCATTTAATTATATTTATTATTTACTTTTTAAAATCTGTATTATTATTTCTCTTGGTTTCAACAGCCACACGAAATTAACTCAAGAGCCACATGCGGCTCACGAGCATTACGCATTAAAAAAACGATTTCGATTTGAGAAAATCGAAAAATGACGTTTTTAAAGTACCAACTAGATGAAATTTGCTACAGGAAACCATATAAGCTTGTAAAGATCGGTGCACTCTTTCTGTAGTAAATTTGTCAACAGAGAGAAAAAAATGAAAAAATAAACATTATAAAAACATACGCTCAGAATCTAAAATACTTTTTTCCGACGGTTTTTTTTTATTTAGTTAAATTAATGCACGACTAACGTTATGTTAAATTTTTTTAGGTCTTAAAATCTCATTTTACCAGCTATTTGGACTTAAATACCTCAAAATTGATAATTTTCCTAAAAAAATTTAAATGACTATAAAAAAAAATTGTGACTACGGATTTTCGAGATTTTTTGAATTTAGTTAGAGTAACGTAAATTTAACGCTGTATAAAATTGTCAGGCCTTAAAACTCAAAATTACCCCTTTTAGGACTTACTTAGAAACCTCGAAAACTAAAATGTCTATAAACAGCCCAAAATTGTAAAAAAAAATTTAAAAAACTTAATCAACGTAAATATATTACTAAATTAAATATTCGATGTAAATGTCAAGATTTTCAAGTCATTACTTTCGAAATTACGAAGAAATGAAAAATCTCGATTTGACGGAATGGTATATTTGCCGTTTTTTCGTCGGTCGATTCTTGGTAGTTTTTCCTTGCGCGTTAAAAAACTATTGAGAACATCGAAAAATGACCTCTCTAGAGTACCAACTAGATGACATTTTGTGCAGGAAACCATGTTGACATATGGACAAAGCACTCCTTCTGGTAGTAAATTTGTTAACAGAGAGAGAGAGAGAGAGAAAAAAAATTAACATCATATTGTAAAACCACTAGCTCTCTCGCCACTCTCAGAATCTAAAATTGAAAAGTCGAAATCAGCTTTCGCAAACGCTTTTTTTTCTCTCGCAAATACTTTGCGACGACGCCGAGTGGGTGTATATGATACACGCACATGTATAGGCCGGTAAGTAGGTAGACGCGTATTGGTATACATGTGTGTCTACCGTACGATCGTTTAAAATAGTTGTTAGAACGAGATAGAGACGACGAGTGTATTGCGGTTTTATGATCGTCGGGGTGTGCGCGCGATTGCCACGGGGGCGGAATATTATCGACCCACGCCGGTCGCCCGTTCATTCCTCGGTAGGAAATGACGTGCGGGGCGCTTGCGTTCTCTCTCGGAGTCATGACGTGTGTCTCTCGTAGCCGGTGCGGATTTTTCCGTTTTTATTTTCGTTTTATTATTATTATTATTATTATTATTATTATTATTATTATTATTATTAAACGCGTCTGTCGTGCCGGCCGACGGGACAACGGCGATGCGAGATCGTGACCATCACGCCGACAACCCAAAATATTATAATATGCCTGGCCGACTTGGCCAAAGATATTTTATTTTTTTCGTTTCGGCCATTTATATTATATTTCTTTAAAGTTGATCCCGAAAAATATACACAGCATATGGGTATTAGGTATATGGGTGAACATTAACATTATAATATTAAGAACCGATCGAGTTTTACAACTAAGACCAGCAAAAGCGCGCGACAAAACGTATAGCCGAGTCCGTACATAATGTATTTTATTTTTTGGCTAAATTGTTTTTGTACTGCGTTTTGAAAATTTTGGGGTTTTTTTTTTTTTTTTTCTAAACATTTACTTATCATAAAAATTTTCTATTCACTGCAGACCTGCGTGCAAGTTTGGTTATCACGGATTCTGTGCGGGAAACTGCAGATTTTTCGGACAGATTTTTGTTTAAGGGGTACTATCGTATTATATAATATATAATATAAAGACAATATATTGGAATATGTTTAACTACCCTTTTTGGAACTGTTAATTTATCTTGGAAATCCTATGTTTACACAATTTTATTCATTTTTGCATAATCACAAAATTTTCCGAAAAATTAGTTTCATTCGAACGAGTAAAAGAATATGAATCTGTGATAACCAAACACTACAGTAAATAGAAAAGCACGCAGTATTTAACTATGTTCAACCGTTATCATAATAATTGTATTTTTTTTAAAAAAAACATTAATATTTTAAAAATGTATACCAAGCTCAAAAATGATTTATACTACCTACAGGCAAACTTTTAGTCGTAAATTTTTATAATAGTTTAGTTTAGTTAGCATGTCAAAGACGAAATTATTCCTAGGTAGCCTTTATTTTAATATTCGTACAAATGTATAAATCAGTCTTGGTCTTGCAGTAAATGTAGAGATTTTACTAATCTGTAGGATGATTGAAACAACATTTTTATGCAATACCAAGACCAAAACTAGGGCAGAATAGCAAAATTCTTGCAGTCTTGCTTTTAATTAAAATAAAAATAAATTAATTTAATATATTACACAATTTTTGTCATGAAAGTTTTCTTAGTATACGCTCTAGTTGCAATATCATACACAATCTACAGTTTTCGTTATGCAATCATCGTATTGCAACCTGTTGTATTATTTTCAGAGAGAATTATCCAAAATATGAGTAAACGGGTTTTCGATTACTTACTGAATTTTCACGAAAGTTCGATGTCATCGAAAACAACCAATTTCATAGGTAGGTAGACTATTTTTTTTTTTTATCAATACCGCTGACGTTGTGTAGGTGATTAGTTTGATTATGTTTTAAAAACATATTTTTCTGCCTACTTAAATATATATGAAAACGTAATGGTTTTTCAGTTTTGGTTTCGGTTCCGGTTTTAAATATATTTTGTTTAAAGTTCCAGTTTTAATTGAGGTTTTAAAAAAATTCGTGTTCTAAATAATACCGGTATTTGTTGATTCCAAAAAGTAATTTTTTTAAATTGTTACTTTATATATATAGCACAACATAATATAATATAAAAATTCACCAAGTAATGGTATTGTTGATTATTACTGGGACAACTCAATGTAACTAGAAGGTCAAGTTTTAGAACTTAAAATGATTGTGGCTTGATATAAAGTTTTTTTATTATTATTTTGAGAAACAAATTAATTAATGTATTTTATGCAAATGATAAGAATGAGAAGAACTAAGATATTGTTTTAATATATGTTTTATTATTGATAAATTTTCCAAAATACTATTTACCTAGCGATTATTACTATATTTAATGTACATTATAGTATATTTTTTAATGATAAAAATATTAAAGGACAGCTTGAGATAAAAAAAGAAAGTACAGTGGGCCATCAGTGGTCCATTTCTGGCATATAGTATTAGTATATAATAGGTAAATAGTACCTATATAATAATCAATAGTAAAACTAATATAATAACGCTTATCGGCTCGGGTTTCGAGGAAGATATGAAACATATGACAAGTGGAGAAAAGTGGCAGATATTTTATGTGACAAAAGAATTCCAATTAGGTTAAAACGTAAATTTTATAAGACAGTGGTGAGGCCTGCAATGGTGTATGGATCAGAATATTGGGTAGTGGATAGGAAGACAGAACAGAGTATGAGTGGGGAAGAGATGATAATGTTAAGATGGATGAGTGGAGTGACTAGAGAGGACAAAATGAGAAATTAGTATATAAGGGATAGTATAGGAGTGGTTCTAATAATAAAAAAAAAACGAGAGAGCATATATTGAGATGGCTGGGACATGTTTTTAGGAAAGAAAAGACAGAGACAGTAAGAGTTGTAAAGGAAATTTATGCTGAATGAAGGAAGGGAAGAAAAAGATCAAAAAAGAGGTGGGGCATGTAATAGAGGGTAATATGAAGTGGAGAATGTAATAGAGTGTGATATGAGGTGGGTGGGTGTAAGTGAGGAGGATATGGGAGATCAAGTTCTGTGGAAGTTAAAGACTAGGGTGGCCGACTTCAAATAGTTGGGAGTGAGATCGAAGGAGAAGAATAAGAAAAATAATTTCGTCATTTACGTGTGATAATTACCTTTATGATTATAAAAAAATATTTAATAAAATTAAGTTAAGCCAATAATAATTTAAACTAGTTAAGTTAATTAGTTAATGAAAAATTAATTAGCTAGTTAAAATTTAATTGATTAAATTAAATTAACTAGAGTTAAAAAGTTGAACAAAAAATAACTTTTTAATCAGTTAATGTCCACTCTTGTTTTTTCTGTTTCAACTATTTTAACTTAACGAGTTGAGATTTTATTTTGTTAACAATTAATTTTTAATTCGAAGGCTTTTGGGTTGATTTAATCTTAACTTATTTGAGTAATTTTTTTCATTAACTTACCCGTCTTTGAATTTTGGTTCCCACTTTAACTATAGTGAATAATATGAGTACTTTAACGATTCTCAATCTAAATCCTTATTATTATGTAATAAGCATGTATAACTTAGATCTATATAATATGACTGTTGATCCTGCACCAATATAATATACACATAATGTACCAAATTAATGCCATATAACCTTAAACAAAATAAATGTTGTATACTAATTATTATTAAACCTTATTTCACCGATGTTTTAATATAGAATTTTAGATTAATTTAAAGTTTATTGAAAACAACATTGTTATGCGCGTAATAGTATACGTGTATTATTTTATACATATTATATCTAAAATTTTTGTATTTTTATATTTTACTCGAAATATGGCTACGTTCTACGTTAATACAAAACATGTGTTTTTTGGTTTAAAAGTAAACATATAAACATTAATTATTTAAAAAAAAACATTATAAAATGTTGATAATTTGTTTTTGTATTATTGTCATTTTATAATTATTATAATATGCTATATATCAATATGTAAGGGAACGTCATACCTACAAATACCTACAAATTTTCAATGAAAAATTTGCATTTTTATTTTTATTTTTATTAATGTGCATGTTGGAAATACGAAATAAAAAATAAACTTACAATATTATCTAGAGCTCTATTGACCTTTTTTTTGATAGATTATTTTTTTCAAGGTTTAGGTATAGTTATTAAAAAAACAAAAAAAAATTAATTGATTCTTTAACAACTTAGAAAAAAAAATTTGAACTTTTAAAAGTTTAAAACTTCATATATCGAATTTGGCTTCGTGGGGAACTAGAAACTTTCTTTATAATTTATTTTATTTTATATGAAATTCTCAAATTGATAAAATAAAAAAATGCGTATAATATTATTTTTAAACAAATACTGTGATTACTTGACAATAATAAAATAGTATTAACACAAGACTACTTTTAAATTACTTTAAAAATTCATTTTAATATTTTTAAAATTAAATTTTTAATTTTATTGGAAATTGGGTAGATACACCATGTCTTCAATATCAGAAATTTTCAATGAAAAACTCATGTTAGCATTTCTCATTTTTAACAACTTACAAACATCTTAGAAATATAAAACGAAAAAGAAATTATAGATAAAAACATTATCTAGTGCCCTACATAGCCTTTTTTGATATTTAAATTTTTTTTAAAGTTATATTTATTTTTAAAAAAAAAAATCATAAAAGTTAGTTTTTTAATAACTCATAAAACGTGTTTAAATGCACATATTATAAAACGGATATGCAAGACGCTAGATAATGTTCTTTATAATTTATTGTTTGTTTTATCTTTGTACTATGTTTTTAAGTTATTATAAATGAGAAATGCAAAAGGAAATTTTCAATAAAATTTTATTAATTCATAAAAAACAAACATACCTAATAAAAAATGATATAGTAATGGGACCAATTATTATTCATTTTTAAAATGTAATATAAAATTTTTTCAATTGTTAGATTTTCATTTTTCTTAAAATTGTCTAAAATTTGCCTATATAGAACACCTTAAAAATGGCCGAGCTGACATCCTCTTAAGTACATATTTTATAGTAAAATTAAAGCGACTGATTACAATGGTTATGTGGTTTTAAGGGAATATTTTAAAATTAATTTTAATCACTCATGGCAACGACGGGTCTTTATAGTTTTTAATTATAAATAGGTAATATAATACCTATTTAATATAGTATATACCTATATTAACTATACGTTTAAATCAAGTATTTTTATATACCAAGGATTACGAGTTAAATGTTTAAATATTATAAATATTCATTGTAAATTTTTAAAAATAATTAGGTACCTACCTATTTTGTCATTCTATAAAAACTATTTATTTTATATAGTGTAAATCCTTTTAATTATATAGTATTTAACAAATAATCAGTGCCTACCTATTTATCACTAGGACTTAGGAGAAAACATAATGACTTAAAATTTTAAGTGGCTTAACTATTTGGACTAGAAATTTATCTAAAATAATATTACTATGATGCTTTTCATTTAGAATCAATGTATTATTATAATAATTACAATATAGCTATAAAAGATACTTGTTATTTAATATTTTTGTTATTACAATTATTTAAATTAAATAATGATAAAAACAATATAAATAATAATCCTTCAAATTTAAAAACGATTTAGGTAAAGCGCGTGAAAATGATTATTTCAATATTTATGTCTAATTAATTACAGAATGTTGGGTACATGTATATATTTAATTTATTATATCTTAAATGGATAAAAATTTGTAACCGATGAGGAATATTTATCCATAAAATATGCCCAATAAAAAAAAATATATTCAATTCTTGTTTTTAAAACTTGTATTGCGTAGTTGGAACTTATAGTTATTTTCTATAAGCTCTAAAACACGATCGACCTACCGATACCACCCATTATCGTATGACAGCACATAGTAGTTTTCAAATATATATGCGGTAAATGCCAACTGACATGACAGTTATATTATTATGGACATTATCTCCACACCTATATTGACTTCTAAAGTTTCAGTATTTGTATTGTTGGTATTGTTTGTTTTTTCATTATGAATATTTTCTGAAGATTCAAGATTTTCAATAGTTGGAAATGATTTTCCATTTTTTTTTTTACTTAAAACTAGGTACCTAGATACTATATAGTATATATATATAAAATCTCATCAGCCCCCCTCCCCCCAATTATTTTATATACATTTGTGAAATATCAATATTTATTTGCTCAATTAGTGTGAATTTGTGTGACATTCCGACTCCACTCCTCCCTCCCCAAAAATTTTTTTTCTTTTTTTTGTGAATTTCACTATTTTACCAGCCCCTTTTCCATACTTTGTTAATTCCCATAGTCTCATTTATTGTACATTTTATACCATTTCGCTAGGCTCCTCCATCGTAAATAATCACAATTCTTAAATTTTTTTTTTTTTTTTGGTGCAAATATTTAGTACCTACGTAATTTGTATGAACTCGTACTGCACCCGCACCATTAGAAATGTTTATTTTAGTGAGGGAGGTGCTATAAAAATGTCTCCCCAGCCTCATCCATATAAAAATGATATATATGAGTACCTAGTATTTAGAATTGTGGAAATACAGTCTACTGCCTACTATCTACTTGTTACATGCGATGATTTCACGTCACATTGGTCTTACAATATCAAAATGTCCATGACAATTAATTTATGTCCTTTTAATTCACATACTCTAGATTTACATTTGATTGTTACACCAAGAGATTCTTCCCAAACTTTATATAAATTCAAATCATTAGGTATTTTGAAAGTGAATTTTGTTTTAGAATCACAAAATAACTACACTGCAACCGATTGTCTTAATTTAATTAAAAAATAAAATTTATAGACATCAAGCGTAAGTAATATTTATGACTTATAAGGAAGTATCTAAATAATATACAAAGTATTTACTTGACAATGAGTATTTTATTTATATTTATATTTATGCTTATAATTTGTTCTTGTAGGTTATGATAAGGATAAAGTTATAGGTAACACTATATACGGATTAAGAATGATAAATTTATTATTTTAAATAAGACACGTTTAAATTTAATTTTAATAATGATTACAATATGTATAATTTAGAATAAATTTAAAATTTAAAATAGGTACATTAAAATGTTTTTAAATTATGGCACTATTTTTATTTGTATTATTATCTGCGATCTTAATTCGAGCTCGCCAGTATGATATTAAGTGCTAGTTGTACGTTTCCACAACTGATTAAAGGAGTTACTTTGACAGAATGATAGCTGATACGACGTTGGGTAGGTATACATATTCCATACTATCTTAATTCGTGGTCACAACATTTGCAATAGCCCGCAACTGGTAACCGGTAGTCGTTAATTCTAAATTTAACCATTTAGGTCACAATGTGTCAAAGTTACGCGACAAATATAGGACAAAGTACAAACACAAATAGAAATGTACCACAAGCCATTAAAATAAAATATTTACCATCCTTTTAAAGACAACGTGAAGTCTTGTTGTAAAACATATTTTTGTTTGATATAATATTAAATTGCTTCCCATTGTTTTATTTCTAGTTAATTTTTCTATAAATTAATTCGATTTATTATAAATTATAATATTCGATACGGTCTGACTTACAGCCATGGTTAAGCTGTACCTCCAATTGAGGTAATCGAAGAAGTCTTCTTCTTCTTCACCTTCGCCTTCTCTCCCAACTATTTGGGGTCGGTCACCCTGGTCCTACACTTCTACTTTACTCTATCTCCTGCATTTTCTTCATTTACCACCACCTTCCTCATACTACTCCCCATCACATCCCCCCTCCTCCTTTTCGGTTTTCCTCTCCCCTCTTTCCATCAACATACATTTTCTTTACTAATCTTACTGCCTCAGTTCTTCCCTCTTTAATACGTACCTGAGCCATCTTAGTCTATTCTACCTAATTTTGTTTACCATCGAAGCTATTTCTATACTACATCTTGTATATTCATTCCTTATTTTATTTTCTTTAGCAACTCCACTCATCCACCCTAACATTCTCATCTCGGCTACACTCATTCTCTATTCTATCTTCCTATCTACTGCTTAACATTCTGTTCCATACATCATATATTATATACATTGTAGAACTCACTACTATTTTATAATATTTAACTTTTTGCCTAATAGGGATTCTTTTGTCACATAAAACACCTGACGCTTCTCTCTCACTTCATCCATCCACACATAATCTTGTGTTTCATATCATCTTCGAAACCCCCATCTTTGTGTACAACGAACCCTAAATTTTTGAACCTCTCAACCACTTCCTCTACTCCACTCAACTTTATTTCTAGTCTTTTCCTATTCTCTCTGTGTCACTCTGTGGGAATATATAATTATAATTTATATATATATAAAGATAATGTTTTAATTAATGATAAAGGTGTTGTAAGAACCACGGATTTAGATATTATGGTTACACAACGACGTGTGATAAGACGTTCTCCATAGATTCTTCCTAAAATCACCAAAAACTCACATCTTTGCAGCGTTATCTATTTTATAGTATAGTGTCACAGATAATAAAAGCATAATAAAAACTTATAGTAGTGTAATAATCTGCCACAAAGCGCTGGTATGTCGTGAGAAAACAGATATTATCAGAAAACTTTTTTGTCCCGATTCCACTGTCAGTTAACATAGGCCGTTGTGTAACCATAATAACTAAAGCCGTGGTAAGGACGAAAACTGGTTTTTTGTATTCCTGCTGTATCTTATCAGTATTGTTTTTTTTTTTTTTTTTTTTTTTTTTACTGAAAACAATATAAAAGTATAAAGAAAAACTAACTAACTCGAGTTTACTAAATTTATTTAGATTTCATGTATTTAATTCAACTCGCTAAGTTAGAAAGTTATTATAAGGTAAATTATCAACTAAATTTTAGCTTTTCAACTATATAGTTAGTGTCTAGCTTTAGATCTTTGGCGTTTAACATTAAACATTTAATTTATTTGGAATATTAGAAAAATAAATCGTACGAAAATAATTGAATTTAAAAAATAATAATCATATACATTTGAATAATTTATTGAAATAAATAAAATTAAATAATTTGTATGTATATCTATTTAAATAATTTATTGGTTCAAAACGTTTACAGTAGGTATATGTTTTCGAGAAAAATGTACTTTTATCGTTAAAATAAATTTGTTTTTGAACAAATAAGGGCTTCTAATGTATGTCTAATTATTTTTGTTAGAAAGTTCGATAATTATAAAATAATGTATTGATTATTATATATACGAATAGGTAATTACCAAAATTTTGGTAATTCAAACAAACATTATTTTTTTATTGGTATTAGTCATCACAAGTGAAGATTATTTTCAAGTCAACGGAAAGAACATATATTTTATGTACGCACGGACATTTAGTTGAAACACATATTTTATATATGTATAATGCCTAAGTACTTAGTGTTTATTATACAAATCTAAGTGGATTATTAGATTTACGGATTTAACTCCATTACCGATGTCTCGTCGTGGTTACCGGCTATTTCCATTTTCAACAGTAACTCATGGCATATTACGTGACTTGGGGTTTAAAACCGTGTTTTACATGAGTTTTGATTGCTTTAGATATTCTTTGTGTAAAAATGTTTCTTGCGAATCAATACGGCTATCAGCTATTTTGTCATTACTGTTAGAAACTTAAAACTAACTGTGTATTAAGTGTATTAAATATACATTTTATTTTAAAAAAATGAACAAATATTCATAAATAGAGTTGTTAAAATAAAAACGATAAAAGCCTGCAGGAGCCAGATTTAACATATTTTATATTTATATAAATAAACGACTCATATTATACCTATATCTGATAGGTATTAAGTATATTCTATATAATATAGTATATTATATTATTGTATTTTATAAAAAAATTATATAATAAATAATTCGCAAATTTCTAAAGACAAAAAATAATTTTCCAAATAAAAATGTACCATTCGTATCATGTATATTCGTATATATGAATATTATACATTTAGGCTCACACATTCATGTAGGCACTTATTATTTTAAATTATAAAGTATTAAAATTATTTGATTATAAATGAAGTACATTGTCAATTTAAATAAATAATCATATTGTAGGTATAACTGTATAATAAATATTTGATTAAAATATATTACTTACATAAATATATTTAAAATTAAAAAATTCAATACTATTATAAAAAGAAAAAGAAATATATATTATAAAAAATAACAATATTATAATATATGTATATTGTTATTTTTTTATAATTTTTATAATATATATTTATTTTAATATTACATTACACATGTTAAGTATATAATATATTTTATTTTAGTTTTTTCGTTAAAAAAAAGTAGTTTTAATATTTGAGTAATTTAAAATTTTTTTTGGCTATTTCACAATTATTTTATAATAACACTCACTTGAAAAAATGGAACTAAAATAGGTATGTATATAGATACTACCTAGCGTAATAAAAAATAATTATAATTTTAAAATTATAATACATTTATATTTTTCTTCATTGACTGGATACTTTTTCTTTTTTCATCACCAAAGTTTTGTAGATCCTGAGCGAAGCGATTAGGAATGTATTTTCTGGTTTTAATATGTTGTGTTTAAATATTTGTTTGAATATTTGTGTTTGTTCTCTATATACATTTTTCGGGTGAAAAGAATTTTGGAATAAAGAATTTTTTTTTGATAGAAAATTAGTTTTAGTTAATAATTTTATTAGTTTTCTTAAATGCATTAAGAAACACTATCATTTTATAATGGAAATATTTTATGAATGCAGGCAAAATAACAAAGTAACAAATACAATTGTCATGGTTATCAATTTTTAAAAAAATAATGTCACTCAGAATTGTCTTTCGAATTCAATAATTTGTCTTTGTTTTCAAATATAAAATAATAATAATACACTATCATGCGCGAAGACCGAAGTATTATTCTATCTATCTGTATCTGGATAGTATCTGGTCGACTTCTTATTTACTTAATTGCAGGGAGTCAAAACGGGTTAAAATTTTTCAGGTTTCGGGTTACGGGCTTAAACCGATTGAAATTTTTCCGGGTTTCTGATACGTGGTTAAAAAACGGTTTTAATTTTTTCCGAGTTCCGGTTTCGGTGTTGAAAAACAGTTAATATTTTTTTTTGGGTTACGGGTTTCGGGTTTAAAACGTGTTAAATTTTTT